>CAKAOH010029079.1:0-13904 GCA_916701665.1 Sebastiscus tertius | reverse complement strand
CCCTAATACTCCGTAGTACATTTGCACTTTGGCCCTCACTGCATTAGACGTATATACTATATACTTAGACTATAAACTGTGTTACCTTCATCACAATAATGCTCAAATGTTTTGCGGCTCCAGACAGATTTTGTTTTTTTTGTAGTTTTTTTTTTTGCCTAAAATGGCTCTTTTGACAGTAAAGGTTGCTAACCCCTGGGCTAAGGGGACATGAAATAGCAACTTAAATGTTACAAATATATAAATACAATAATAGTTAAAGTGCTATAAATGGTAATGGAATAATTTACGTAATAATACATATTGATAGTATGGTGTCATGTTGGAATCAAGGACCTTATGAAGGACATTTTCACCATTTTCTGACATTTCAAAGACTAAACGGTGATTATTATAAGTAGAAAAGACAGTGGACATCTGTAGATTAAAGTACCCAGCAATAATAATATTATAAAATGATATTAACATCACCTCGACCAGCTGCAACATTAAGTTGCAAGATTAAGATTGGATTCATTTCAGAACTTTTATTTTAGATTTTACAGGTGTGTCTGATAATAAACCTGTCCCTGATCTGAAACTGCTCCCTCATGTTTCTCACCAACATGGTGAGTCTGAGTTAACCGTCATCCTACCAACCTATTTAACATACAATGACCACCGACTGGGGACCCAAGAATAAACTACTGGAAGAAACAACCATCATAGCAAAATGTTAACTTAGCCTATTTCTTTTCTAAAAACGCATTATGTATTTAATGTCATCTGATGAAAAAAAAAAAAAAAGATTATTATTATTTTAGGAAAGTTACAGTTAATTTGCGTGTTGTGTAAAATGAAAATAGACAGAGCACATGAGGAAACCTGTGTCTATCTCCTTCAAAATGACTGACAGAGTGCCCCTACTCCCCCTGATAGTTTGTGTTACTGGTACTCATAGCAAACATGTTATTTATCTGTTTCAACTGCATAGGCTGCAATTGGGTGCTTTTGACACTCGCTCGCTCGCTTGACCCTGTTGGTCGCTATACTCAACCCAGTCTGTCGCTCGACCCAGTCTGTCGCTATACTCCACCTAGTCGACCCAGTCGGTCACTATACTCGATCTAGTCGACCCAGTCGGTCGCTGTACTTCCCCTAGTCGACCCAGTCGGTCGCTACACTCCACCTAGTCGACCCAGTCGGTCACTATACTCGACCCAGTTGGTCGCTATACCTGACCCAGTCGGTCACTCGACCCAGTCTGTCGCTATACTCCACCTAGTCGTCCCAGTCGGTCACTATACTCGATCTAGTCGACCCAGTCGGTCGCTGTACTTCCCCTAGTCGACCCAGTCGGTCGCTACACTCCACTTAGTCGACCCAGTCGGTCGCTATACTCGATCCAGTCTGGCGCTATATTCCACCCAGTTGACCCAGTCAGTCGCTTTACTTGGTCCAGTCGTTCGCTACACTCCATATGCATATACATCTTGTAATGTAATTAATGTCAACTAAAGAAAAATAATCAGATTACTATCATTTTAGGAAAGTTACAGTAAATTTGCATATTGTGTCTAACAAAAATTCAGTATGAGTTTTTTCTCCAGGTCCCCCAGGACCCCAATACATTGTTCTTTTCAAAAAGCACTAATTAACCCACCACACACACAAATCAAAATCAAATTGCCTCTACGTGGTCAAACTGCTGCACTTCATGTTGTTTGACACATTTCCTATATGGCAATGCCAAGTGGAGAAATAATGTGGGAACACAGCCTGAGGGCTCAAAACTCTAAAAATATTGTAGTGAAATTTGTTTTATACACAGGAAAATATTCCAAGTAAATTGATGAAATGTAAACACTAAACTGAGTCATCTTGGACATCGTGTTTTTCTTTAGCTGTTCAGTGTGATGGGGTAAAGTGAGCGAGCAGGGTTGCACTGCCAGCAGAGATCAGGTGGTGTTCATGGAGCGGGGCCCGGCTGTGGTGTGGACCTGCCTGCTGGGGGCCGGACTCACCATGGGTAACTTTGTTTTTCCTTTTTCTAAATCCAGAGCAGACTGACTGAGGGAGACCCAGTGAGGTGACACAGCCTGTTCTCATTCCCAGGACGTCAAATACCGACGCTTTGTCACGCCAACATGTTCTCATCCAAACCCGTCAAATACCGATGCATTGTTAGACCCCTCGGCGGCACTTTTCGCTTGCTTACTTGAGTATGCTTAATGTTGTGAAATTAAACAAAAACACTTGCTCAGGTTTAGGCAACAAAACCACTGAGGGTTAGGAAAAAACAACATGGTTGGGTTTAAATTACTACGTTTGTAGAGTGAAACTGTCTTGACGTTGTGAACACGGGACACAAACGAACAGCTGATTGTAACTTGAAAGTGAAACTTGACACACAGGACACGAACTGCGGTCTCCTGAATGGAAGCCCTGTGTTGTTGGACCCATCAGCCACTCCTTCCTCCCACCCTGTGTGTCTCCTTCACTCTTTAAAGGTGGTAAATATGGGATTGGGAGCATTTCTATTGCGTCGCAACATGACGACAGCGAGCCGCAGCTAACGGTGCTAACAGCGCTAAACAGTGGAAAACACGACGAAAGTGCTGACATCGATAACTAGTGTTTACCTGAGTGGGAACTGGAGGGTGGGTGTTGCGCTTCCGCGAAGATGCCATTGGTTGGGACGGCTTTATCAGGATATCCACTAAAGGGTGCCTTGTGCGGCGGTATTGAACACTTACGGCTGTGAGAAAGCATCAATATTTGGCGCCTTGGGAATGAGAATGGGCTGGTCATGTCAGCCATGTGATACCGACGCACAAAGCACCTTTTAGTGACTGTATGAGACGCACTGGGCTTTCAAGTACCTACAATGTAAACCCATCCGCGTCAGCATTAAATGCTCAGAGAATGTGGTCAGGGAGTGTGGGACGGGTCCAACAAACATGATGCTTTCATCCAGAAGACCGCTGTTTGTGTCCTGTGTGAAACCAAAAACATGTTATTTGTCTTTGTGTTCACAAAGTTAAGTTTCACTTTCACTTTACAAATATAGTAATTTTAAGCCAAACCATTATGTTTTGCACCAAAGCGAGTGTTTGTGTTTTAATTCTATGTGTTTGCTGCGATCGTAGTTGAGCTTCATACAGTAGTATGATGTGCTGGGCTACTCTGTGCATTAGAACGTCACGCCAAGGGAGGATGAGTAGAGATAAAAGCATGTTGGGTGGAGAGAGGGATGATTATTTGTTAACAATAAATCAACAGTAGTCTGACTTGTTTATCTGGTTGTCACAGATAAAGTACATCAGTATGTCTGGTAAATAGAAACTCAGTAGGCTGTCAAACATAGCATATGTGATGTTCAGCTTTTTGTTTTGTTCTGTTCTGTCCGCAAGTTGGCCCCCCAAAAAACTGATCAGTGTCGCTTTAAAGAGACAGTAAAATTGTGTGAGGCAAAATTAGCACTTTATTTCTCAAATTTCAAGAGCAAAATCATGAAAAAAGTAAAAGATAAAAATGTAAATAATAGCAAAGATTGACCACCAGGAACAAATGAAGCATTGAACCGGCAGAATTGTGGCACAGTTAAAGTTAAATTAACTAAAAAGGTTCCTCCAACAGAAAAAGGGGCCAACATATGCGTAAATAATATGCTCTAAAGCTACCGTTATGTAAGACGTACTGTAGTATGATCATGTTGATGAGTCACAAAAATCACAACAATCAAGCCAAACATCTTGTTCGGTCTTGCATGGCATGAGCTTCTGTTTAAACCTCAGGCCAAATAGCAACGGCATCACATTCATAAATATGTGACAGTATTTGCATCCCATGTTGTTCGACTGGATTGAGATATAATTCTCGGGAAATTAGTTTTAATAAGTTTGGATTTGAATAAGGATTTGTGCCAACGTTTCGCAACAGTTGACTCATGGAAGAGATTCACTTATGTCCCCTACTCTTTTTTTTTCATTATTTATTTACTTATATCCTAAAAAGCATGTTCTGCATGAAGATGTTTTTTCAAACCACTGCTTGTGCATTACATAAAATATACTTATATCTTTATGAACCATAATCTCCAAACTTCCTCATAGAGGACTTTCAGTATCTTTCCCTCCGTGCCGTTAACTCCATCCTCTCTCCATCTTCAGCCTTGCCTCCAGCCGTCGCCGTTACAACCTCCGAGGCTGACCCCCGACCCCCGCGGCTGATTGGCTGTGTGTTCCAGAATCGAGCTAACGTCACCTGCCACTGGGAGGCCGGAGGCGCCCCGACGACGAACTACACTCTGCAAGTCCATCTGGTGTTTAAGTGAGGCAAAACTTTAATATGTTGGAAATGCTTCAACGTCAGCACTTTATAATGTTTGTTATGTTGTTTGACTGATTCCGGTGTTTTCTTTCACAATACTTTTTTTTTGTGTAGTCAATGTTTGACTTTGATCTAGTAATAACAGAGTTTATTCTCCAACCTGAATGATGTTTAATCAGTATATAGGTAGATTTACAGATGGGTGACAAATTAAAGGGAAAAAAGTAGGGCTGTCAATCGATTAGAATAGTTGATCGTGATTAATCACAAATTAATCACACATTTTTTATCTGTTTAAAATGTACCTTAAAGGGATATTTGTCAAGTATTTAAGACTCTTATCAACATGGGAGTGGGCAAATATGCTGCTTTATGCAAATGTATGTATATATTTATTATTGGAAATCAATTAACAACACAAAACAGCATTTAGCATAAAAAATATGCTCAAATCATAACATGGCAAACTCAACAAGCCCAACAGGAAACAACAGCTGTCAGTGTGTCAGTGTGCTGACTTGACTATGACTTGCCCCAAACTGCATGTGATTATCATAAAGTGGGCATGTCTGTAAAGAGGAGACTCGTGGGTACCCAGAGAACCCATTTTCATTCACATATCTTGAGGTCGAAGGTCAAGGGACCTCTTTGAAAAAGGCCATACCAGTTTTGTAGCATTATTTAGCCTTCTAGTATGACCTGGGTGGTACTAATGGATTCCTTAGGTTTTTCCATTTTCATATGATACCAGTATCTTCACTTCTAGCTTTAAAACTAAGCCCGCAAGTTGCGCTAATGCGTTAAATATATTAGTGCCGTTAAAACAAATTTGCGTTATTATTCCTTTAACTTTGACAGCCCTTGAAAAAAGCCTTCATGAGAGCTGCAGTGCTCCTTGTCATAGATTCTCCAAGTCTCTGGCAGTCTTACTGCAGGGATGAACACCATTCTTTAAAAAATATATGATGGTATTTAATTGTTTTTGATGGTGGAGATGCTGTCAAACACTTTAGTAAGTCTTCAACTGGGATCTGGTGTTTGTGAAGGCCACAGCATATGATTTTCATACTCATCACCCATTCAGTGAGCCCTTGTGCCCTGTGTGGACGCATTTGCATCTATTGCTTCTCCACTCATTTATTCCGTTTGTTTCCTTTAAAGGATAAAGGCTTGTGTGGTTCTATAATTTCCATATTCATGTTTATATTCATTCACATACAATGTGTTTGTCCATCTCTCAATACTTTCTGACGTCCCGACTGTAGTTTCGCTTTTGCAAAAGGCTTAGTAAGTTTCTAAAGCAGCTGGGCACTGTATTTCTCAACAAACGTACTCAACCAAGAGTCGGGGGGACTATTTTATATATATACATATGTATATATGTATATATATAAAAACATCCTTTAATTTGTCACCTGTCATATAGATATCTAAACAGCAGATGATTCACTCTGTGAAACTGCAGATTTGTCAGCAACACACTTCAATTTTGTTTAAGAAGTTCCTTAATTTGTTTAAAATTTGTGCAGCCAATCATTTTGTAAGAGTTTGTCAAACAAGTAAATCAGTTATTATTAGTAATAAGTTGGGACAGTTACTAGAGAGAAGGTGACAAACCGTTTTAATTTACTCTTTTTATGACAGTAAATTCAACTTGCAGCCTGTGCAGTTCAGACTTTCTATAGAGCTGAAATTTACCGCTGAGTAAGCTGCTTAAGCAGATAAGCAGGAAACAGACGGTCTGATAGTGTCTTAGCTGTACCTTTGCTGTCTCATATGGTACGTTCAGTCTATGTTACACTTGAAAAGCTGAGCTTTTTTACACATTTCTACTGATTGCCTCATAGTATTGTACCTTAAAAACTAACTTAGGGTGGTTTCTTTCAAAATCTAGTGTGACAAAAGTTCTTTTATCTTAAGAATAATCCAGAGAATACGCAGTTAGGTTCACAACGTTTCATTCCAACATGCTGCTCATTAACCCAACATGTATTTCCCCTTCCTGAAGGCCGAGTGATGCGTGCACCAGACAGAGCAGCTTCTCACCAGACAACGGAGCAGCTTCTTCTTTCCTGTAAGACCTCTAAACTCATCCTCTATAGTCGAACATCAAACAAATAGTTTTTCTTGTGTAGCATAAAGGGACTACGACTTATAATGACAATAAATGAACATTGAATCTTGAACCTTATTTATCACTGTGTATGACCGATTTCAAATTATATATCAAATTGGTTTAGCCAACTTCCTCTTCACTAATAACAAACCGTTCGTGCCAGCATTTTTCTTTGATAATATTTCTGTATGCAGTATGCAAATGCTTGAGTTTTTAATCAGCTTTGAATCTCAAATTTGCGTAAGGCGTTGACGGTGGTTTGATGCACTGAGATGATAAGAGTCACGCAGCTTCCAACCCACTATCTGTTTGTTGGGTAATATTGTGTGATCTTTTTTTCTTTTTTTTGACCTAAAAAAGGTTGCAATATTGCATTTCAACAGGATATGAGAGAGCAGACATTTCTGCACAACATGTTGTGGTGTGTGTGTGAGACTGAGGCTCATCTGAAACATGTACATGCATATCCATTTGCGTGACAGAGCATGCATCTATTAGGACTTGTGGTTTTGTACCTGTTTGTGTGTTATATCTGCTTGTTGACTATTGCGTCCAGGGAGGGACTCAGATGAACTTTTTATATTGGTGTTAGGGCTGTCAATCAATTAAAATATGTTATCCCAATTAATTGCTTAATTGTCCGTAGTTAATGGCGATTAATCGCAAATTAATCACACAATTTTCATCTGTTGAAAATGTACCTCAAAAGGGCAATTTGTCAAGTATGTAATACTCTTATCAACATGAGAGTGGGCAAATACGCTTGCTTTATATAAATGTATGTCTATATTTATTATTGGAAATCAATCAACAACACAAAACAATGACAAATATTTTCCAGAAACCCTCACAGGTACTGCATTTAACATAAAAAAAATATGCTCAAATCATAACATGGCAAACTCAAACCCAACAGGCAACAACAGCTGTCAGTGTGTCAGTGTGCTGACTTGACTATGACTTGCCCCAAACTGCATGTGATTATCATAAAGAGGGCATGTCTGTAAAGGGGAGACTCGTGGGTACCCAGAGAACCCATTTTCATTCACATATCTCGAGGTCAGAGGTCAAGGGACCCCTTTGAAAATGGCCATGTCATTTTTTCCTCTAAAAAATGTAGCGTAAGTTTGGAGCGTTATTTAACCTATTTGGCGTACAAGCCTACAAGCTAGTATGACATAGATTGTGACAATGGATTCTTTAGGTTTTCAAGTTTCATATGATGCCAGTATCTTCACCTCTAGCTTTAAAACTGAGCCAGCTACAACCTAAAAATTGCAAATTGCGTTAATGCGTTAAAGAAATCAGTGGCATTAAAACAAATTTGCCTTAACGCGTTATTATCACGTTAACTTTGACAGCCCTAATTGGTGTTTGTGTTTCTCAAACCAACAAACAGATCTGCGAAGATGTTCACCTGCACCACGTCTGGCACCAGCTGCACGGCACGATTCATCACCTCCGTGACAAACTGCTTTTGCATCATCATCACAGCACACGGTCGCAACCAGAGCATACCTCGGTGTCAATCTGGTAGGACTGAAGGTGAGGTGGTTGTCCTTCCCCTTTCTTGCACCCCTTATTGTTCCTCTCTTACTTCTTTTTCACCTCTTTTCTCCCTGTCTTTCTCAGTGATGTTACCTCCAGTAACTTTGAACAGCGTGAAGTCAGTCAGTGGGAGACCTCAGTGTCTGAATGTTATCTGGAGCCACTTCTCGCCCCCCTTGCCTCTGGCCGACTCTGAAATAAAAGCTGGATACCTGAAATCTCAAATACAGTTCACAGCACAGGAGCAGGTCTGCCACTCCCAAATACACCGAAACACAAAATCACACACCCCTGCATGAAGGAACATGTTCATTCATAACGTAAAGGCGCAAGGTGAAGCATATCAGTGGTGCCGTTTCTCAGTCACAACATCCTGTTTTGTCTCTCCTCACACGCCCTTTTAATGTTGTGTAATGTTAAAGAGATCAAACATGTTACAAAATCTGAGCAAGTGGCACACAATGTAAAAAGCTGCCTGGCTTCCTTGCCTGGTTAATAAATACACTGTTTATTATTAAAATGCTTCATGAAGCACCTTTAATGAATAGAGACATAACAAAGACGGATGTGTAGCTTCCTCTCAAGTTAATCCTCACCTACTTTGTCCTATTTTTCTTTCCCATACAGTTCGATGCTCAGGTGGAAACTGTAATGGTGACAGACACCAGCTTCCTGGTTTGTCTCTTCAGGCCTGACACTTTGTACACAGTCAGGCTTCGTCACCGCTACATGGGCCCGGAGAGTCCCTGGAGCCCGTGGAGCAACGCCCGCCAGGGAAGGACAGGAGAGGATGGTGAGGGGAAACAGAGTTGGCAAACTTGTGAATTGCGTTTTCGCAACTTGTGGGTTCTCTTTTTTTGAATGCATCCAATCCTGCTCTGATTGGCCAATACTTGTTGCCAGCGTTGGTTGGGTTGGTTAGGTTGGAGTGAGATTGGCAGAGTAGGGTGGGTCATGCCTTCGCAGTAGTAGGAAAAAGATATCCTTGGCCGGAGGCATTATGTTTTCGGGTTGTCCGTCCGTCCCATTCTCGTGAGTGCAATATCTCAGGAACGCCTGGAGGGAATTTCTCCAAATTTGTACTCAAGGATGAACTGATTAGATATTGGTGGCCAGAGGTCAAAGGTCAAGGGCTCTGTGACCTCACACAACACAAACACAACATTTTTTGCCCATAACTCAAGAATTCATATGCTAATTAGGACAATTTTGGACAGACTTGTATGTAAACTGCAACTTGACTTGTTGGCGGAGGCATACAACTGCGAGGTGGGAATTCTAGTTAAACAAGACCCTACTAATACCACACTGTAAAAAATACTCTGCTACAGTAAAAGTTCTGCATTGAAAAGAGTCTGCCTCTGTGAGGGTGTCCTGAGGTACAGTGGTGCTTTGAGTTAAAGGTCAACATGCTAGTATGTGCTAAATAGCAGTAAACACAAAGTGCAGCTGAGGCTGATGGGAATGTCGTGTGTTTTACAGATATTTGGCCATATTGATTTGTATTGGACAACTTGAACATTTTGACCAGAAGATGGCTATAGAGGAAAATTCAGGGAGTTACCAAAGTTATTACAATTAATGCTGAGGCAGACGTGAATGTATGTACCAGATTTTTTGGCAATCCATCCAATAATTGTAGAGACATTTCACTTGGAACTACTAATGTCAAGTCAACCTCATGGTGACGCTTGTAGGATTCATCTTCTGGACACCAGGAATGGCTACAGAAGGCATATGTGGGGTTTTTTTCATTGTTTTAACTGTTTAAAATGATGCATACCACCCCATTGTCATTGTAATCCCTAAACATGTTCTGCTGTATCTCCCTCAAATATTTAAAAATATATTTTCCCCTCTTTCCATCAACTAGCTCCATCTGCAGCACCAGCCTTCTGGAGGCGAGTGACACAAACAGACAAGAATGGCTGGAGACTCATCTCACTGCTCTGGAAGGTGTGTGTGTGTGTGTTGAATTTGCGTCATGAATGTGACTCCTTTTATCACTTTGAGCTTTAACAGTTTAATAACTTTTGGATTTGATTAGTTTTTAATCATCATCTCCTCACTGACTGTCCCTAACTTGTTTTTATGTCTCCCGGAAATTACAAATTTTGTACGTTAGAGTCTGATTCAAGTTTAAAACCAAACTGAGATAGCAAATAGTAATTTCATACAAACTGTTTATATAACTTGATTTAAACCGTCATCATCTCACAGCAGCTCACTTTTACTTTCTCTTTTTCAGCCCTTGCCTCGCTTTCTAGCCAATGGCAGGGTTCTCTTCTTCAATGTGACTTGTCAGACAGAAAGCGCTCAGGTCCTGAATGACCACATGAGCTGCAGGGATTTGCACCATACGAGTACTTCCTGTAGCGTGCTCCTGCCCGCTGGACGATGCTCCTGCGCTCTGACGGCCTCCACCTCTGGAGGGACCTCTCCAGAAGCCCGAATATGGCTCAGCGGATCTTCTGAGACAGGTAAGGTCTCACTGAAATTCCTCCATGGGTCATGACATCAAGGGGCGGTCATGGATGCTTTGCTGCATCATGACCTAAGATTAAATTCTACTCGTACACAAATTTAGCCATCATTTAAGTAACTTTTTAGTGCTCCTTTGCATGGATTCTCTTCGTCTGGACTGGAGCAATGAATCATTTCTTCTATTGCATCAAATAGAAAAAATACTATAATAATCAGACTATTGAACTTCTCAAATCAGGCACTTGTTTTTACTGTTTTACATTCTACTCTTCTCCCTTATTTCCCCTCAGAGCCGCCACCCCCGAGCCAAATCACTGTAAATCCACTGGGTGACAGTAGCTTGGATGTTCGTTGGACGGCTCCAGTTGATTGGTCAGCGAGCGGCTTTGTCGTGGAGTGGTTTGCTGTCAGAGAGAAAAAGAGGAGCATCCTACACTGGGAAAAGCTGAATAGTTCCTATACAGCGCTGGTCATCACAGGTAATCCAACAACACCTACAACTCAATGTGTGAAATATTATGTTTCATTTGCCTTAAAGGTGCTAAATTTGAAATTCAGAGCATTAATATGGTAGCATACGATACGATACACTTTATTTTCTTGGACTCAAATGTTGCACACATGACATATATCGTCTTATCATATAGGTGCCTCCATAGCAAAGAACATATATTGCTAAGAAGTGAAAGTCAATTGTAACATCAGCGCCCAGCAGCAAAGCTATGCTTCCGCCATTTTGGACTGAAGGGCGACTACCGGACGCCAGTAAAACATCCGCCTAAAAAGTGCCGTACAAAAGTAAAACAAAATTATTTCTATTCTATTGTCATATTCCACCGAAATGGCTTGTGTTGAACAATAAAATATTCTATGTATAATAAGCGTTTTCAGTCCAAAATGGCGTCAGCGGGTGTAGTAAAAAAAATAAAAAAAAACACAGGTATTTTGTCTCTTTGCTTCTGTACTCTTTGGTAGTAGTAATAAAGAGACAGACAACATATAAACAAAGCAACATGTACTAAAGCACATCACAACCACATACTGCACATATTACAGAACCAGTGATAAGAGCAAGCAACATATCGCACGACCGATCGTCATATCATGAATCTATTGCACAACCTCTGCTGCCAAACAACTGTTTGCTATGCAAAGATAAAGTGGAGTAATGGCATCCTGAGCAGAGAATGAAGTGGTACTCTCTCTTGCTTCTTTGTGCTTTGTTTACGTTGCCTGTTTGGCCTGTTCGGCACCTTTAAATCTGAAATAATGAAGCGACTATCCCTGAAACAGAATTTTAATTTTTTAGTAGACATACCAATACTGATAAGTACTTTCATCTTTGTGTTGTTTTAGAGGGAGTAAAGGCGATGGAGCGTTATGCTGTTTCTGTCAAAGCGCTGTATGGTGAACGAGGGGCCGGGCAGAACAGGACAGTTCACAATTATACACGCCAAGGAGGTACGTGATATATGTATATGTACGTGTATTGTGTTCTGCCAAACTGACCAGGAGAGCTTCATTTCCACTTAAGATGTAGATAAATCTAGGAAAAATGGGTCACAAATCTTTTTTTAAAAGCTCTGTAATTTCCTAAAATAACAAGGTACTGTAGTTTGGGGTAAATGTTCAATTCAAACCTCACCTCGCCGCTAGATACCGCCAGATCCTACACACACAAAAAAGGTAGACGTGTTCAGTTGATTATAAAGTGTTGCATATTTACAGGGACTATTGCAAAAGCAGCTCATAAATATCAGAGTTCAAAATGAGATGTTTACAAAAAAGAAATGCCACCATAGAAACAAGTTTTAGTTTTTTATTTTCTCTTTGGATATTATTTTTATTGTTAATACTGTGAACCTTTGCACATCCCCTAATATGTCTTTGCACATTCATGCCAAGCTCTTTCATTTTAATCAGATACATTGTACATATTTTTAAAAATGAATAAGCCCATTTGTTAATATTTTATTTTTTTTCTATTCTGTATTTATTTGGTAACACTTCATTTTACAGGTCCGCAAATTTCATGATAATTAGGTGATAATTAGCAAGTATCCTATTTGAAATTTCTTTGGATTTACTGCCAAATTGCTCCCAATATTAACCTCAAAATTGATCAAAAATTACTTTATTATGAACATTATTTAATAATTATATTCCGCTGTTTCCCAATTGCTGGTAATTTATTTAATTACATTTCCAGGAAAAGAATACAAAGTTAATTGATATGCTTTATTTCCATGTCTGCTGATAAATAGATAATAATTAGCAAGTAACTTATTTGAAATTTCTTAAAAAACTCCCTGAATCATTACATCAGCCACCAGGTTACATTTGTGTAGACAATAAGTCACCCAGTGGTGAGATTTGTGCCTGATCAGAAGTGTCTTCTATTAGTTTTCCACCTCCGATGAAGAGCAGCACACAGCTGCTTCTCAAGCCTAAGGGCCCTATTTTAACGATTATATGCTATTTAAACATAATTATTAAATAAAGTTTAGAATAAAGTCATTTTCGATAGATTTTGAGGTAAATATTGGGGTGATTTGGCAGTAATTCCAAGGCCCAGCCTCCTTCTCACAACATGTTCTGTGGTTGATCACCCTCCCGGCTACTATATAGCGCCCTTAGCTGGTCCTAAAGTGGAGGTGCAGCAGATCTACGGCAGCAGAGTGGATCTCAGGTGGAGTCCTGTACCTGTGGAGCTGCTTCAGGGTTTCATCCGCAACTACACAATCTTCTACACAACAGCAAACCAATCAGCCAGGGGTGAGTGAAACACACACACATTCAAGCACGCTGAGGCAAAGCAGGCCTGAATTTTACACATATATGAATTCAGATGTGTGTTAATGGAAACACTGTACTGTAACAGGCCTGGTGAAAGTGTCTTTAAAAATAAAAAAAAGATCTGAAAAAATAAAACATAAAAAATAAAACATAAAAAATAAAAAATAAAAAATAAAAAATAACTTCAACTGGAATTTAAAAACGCGTTTTGTTGCTCTCTGGCACAAAAGACAAAAAATGCAGTTATTTCATGATGGTTACGGCTGTCAGTTATTTCATGATGGTTACGGCTGTCAGTTGTGCACAACATTAAACTTAAAAATAAAACATTAAAAATGTGAAAATGTGAAAATGTTAAAATAAAAAAAATATGAAAAAAATAAATAAATAAAAATAAAAATAAAAAAATAAAAAATAAAAAAATATGAAAAAATAATAAATAAAAATGGAAAATATAAAAAAATTTTTTAAAAAAAATTGAAATAAAAAATAACTTCAACTAGAATTTAAAGACACGTTTTGCTGCTCTCTGGCACAAAAGAGAGGAACTGCAGTTATTTCATGATTACAGCTGTTAGTTGTGCCAACAACACAACATAAAACTTAAAAATAAAACATTTTTAAAAATGTGAAAATGTTAAAATATAGA
>CAKAOH010029078.1:0-11319 GCA_916701665.1 Sebastiscus tertius | reverse complement strand
GTAGCATCAGTAGTATTAGTATTAGTAGCAGTAGTAGCAGTAGCAGTAGTAGCAGTAGTAGTAGTAGCAGCAGTAGTAGTAGTAGTAGTAGTAGCAGTAGTGGTAGTGGTAGCAGTCGCAGCAGTAATAGCTGTGGCAGCAGTAGTAGTAGTAGTAGTAGTAGTAGCAGCAGCAGCATTATTATTATACTGATGTAGCAGTAGTAGTAGTAGTAGTAGCAGTAGTAGTAGTAGTAGTAGTAGTAGCAGTAGCAGTAGTAGTAGTAGCAGTAGCAGCAGTAATAGCTGTGGCAGCAGTAGTAGCAGTAGTAGTAGTGGCAGCAACAGCAGTAGTAGTAGTAGTAGCAGTAGTAGTAGTAGTAGTGGTAGTAGCAGTAGTGGTAGTAGTAGTAGTAGTAGTAGTAGTAGTAGTAGTAGTGTTCACATCAGAATGGTTTGAATAAAACTTCTGGTGGTGGATTACTTTAACTGTAAACAGGAGTGTGGACATCATGCAATGGGAAAAGGAAATACACATGAAGAAGTTTTATATTTAAATACTTAAATAATAATAATAAAAAATAACCAGGCAAAAGAAAAGGGTAAAAAAAAGGATGAATAAAATACACACCACTTGACAGCTCCTGCTCCACTGACGTCAGGTCTGGACCAACAACGCTTCCTCCTAACAGAAGATAAATGATCACAGTTAACTGGCAATGTAGAAATTCCAACCTTCACATTTTTAGAATAAACCATTTATATTATAAGAAGTTGGAGCAAGTAATAATTCTATTAAAGCAACATTTTTTTTCAGCAGAGCTGTAAATGTTATGCTGTTATGTTATGGGGAACGTGTTTAGCAAATGGAGGGTATATATATTTATACATCCAGCATATAAAAATAAATTGAATTGAATATACAAAGCAACATTAATTAAAGTTGTAAAACCCAAAACAATGAGCACAGTGCTGCGAGAGTTGGTGATACCAAGCTTGATGTTCGTCACTATCAGTGACCTCATTCACAATACGCAGTCAGTTAATCAATTGTTAATGTAAAAATATTGATTAGTACAGCTGTAAGTAAACAATCCATGTCGCAGTTCCCAAATAAACGTGTGTTGGGGTAAACGATTGAAATCCAAGAACCGCGTGAAGCCCAAAATGTTGTTAGAAATGAATGTTTCTCTACTTTTATATCTGCCAAATAAAATAACATTTGTTCCTCACCTAGGAGCCCAAATTTGCTTATGTACATAGAAAATGTAAACACAGCATGTACAACCACGCTATACTGAGTCTAAGGTTATTACAGGTCATCCTGAGGGGAAGATGAATTTCTGAATTAGCAGGAATACAGTTATACACATATCACATGTAGCTGCAAGGCATCGATGACCACTTATTGGTACACCTAGCTCAAAAGAGGATTTACGGGATGTTCGGTTACACACAGCATTCATTATTGCTTTGCTTGCTTACATCATTTATCGACAGTCTTTGGTTAAACAGCCAGAAACTGCAGGTCTACACAGCTGAACTGCAGCATGCCAACTGCACATTAACAGGAAAGAGCAATAGTGTACTTACAGCAGAAATGTGTGTGATCCTCTGAGGCAGTGCCGTAGTTTCAGGAGTTATATGGTCTCTGAGAGAGAAACGCCCACACATCTCTATTCATGAATAGGAGGCGGCACTGAGGAGAAGCAGGCTGATTTCCCAGAAATGACATGACCTGCAGAATGACTGCAGAGTGTACAGGTGACGGAGGAATAATCAAAAGGTCTACATGATGAATGTTACAGGATGCAATAAAAAACAGATACCACGGGTCTTTGGTAGAAAGTAGTTACACCCTGTGTAATAAAGATAAAGAAACAGCGGAACAGTCGTGCTGACCGCAGTTCTTCTGCAGCGGGTTAAATGTGTGCTCTATGTAGTCAACTTGCTAATGATTGATAAAACATTGTGTTAAAGAGCCTTGAGCTTTAGGCCTGTTAATGAAGAGCAGTGATACAATGCGGTGATTTTTCTTTCACTTTCAGGTTTGCACGGTGCGTTTCTGGGAAATGTTCTCGCTTATAGTGAAAGTCATTAACCCAGTTTGTTTGTGAACCCTGTACCCTTCCTGTTCACAAAGGCACTTTGTTCCTTTAGTAATTTAAGAATTTGGGCTGTGACACGCACTGCAACCGCTACTACTTTTAGCACTTTGTCCCGATGTTTTTGATGTTTTATGTAAACTGCTTTGAATTGCCTCGGTGCTGAAATGTTCTAAATGAAACTAAGTCCATCAGGGGGACTAATGCAAACACTCTCACCCTGGACTCACACACTTTTCATCCTGTTTGAATTATATAATCCATAACTGCATCATCATTTTACAGCATTTGTGCATCTGATCTATGTCCACCTTGCACACATAATAAAAATGTGATTTTGTTTTGCTTTTAAAGCTAGAGTGAAGATGGTATCATATGATACTATAAAACCTGATGAATCCATCAGTACCAACCAGCTTGGTAAAATAGCGTTCAAAACTTACACTACATTCTAGCAAGGAAAACTGTCATGGCCATTTTGAAAGGTGTCCCTTGACCTCTGACTTCCAGATATGTGTTTCCTTCACACACTGGAAGGTTCTAGCAGAGTTTGTGGGTGTAGTTACCCTTTAAATGAAAAAAGTTTACTTATTTTGAATTGCAAATATGCATTTATTCATAATCTATTCCTAACCACGTGCTAAAAGTCATGTGTTGGTCACAGCTGGGTCTATAAAACCACAACCTCACAAGTTTGATATGATACTATGAAAAAATCCTTAAAGGGACTGTTTGTAACTTTTTAAGCGTATAAATGTAGTGGGTCGGCACACATACGCGCTCGCATATGCGCGTTCGCGTGTAGCCACTCCTCTGCCTGCTCGCCTTCACTCAGACAGCGCGCGCGTTCTCACTCAGCTCGCTCCACCTCTAGACGTGAACGCGCGCTCACTCCACACTGCAGAAGAGTTAGTTTAGCTCTGAGAATATCTAGTGAATGTTCAGTGGACGTTTGTGCAGAAATAACTGCTGCAGCTCCTCCAGACCAGCAGAGGTTTCCCGTGTCTTGTGAAGTGACGGAGCTCTGTAACGAGTTACGTTGTTGTCTCGTTACCGACCGGGTGCCGGTGTCTCCCTGCTCTCTCCGGCTGCGGGCGGAGAGAACAGGAAGACTCGCTGCAGAGCCCCGCTGTCTCAGCCTGCGCTGATGCAGGAAAAGCCAACACTAAGATCAGATCTAAATCATGTTCATGGAGAGACCTTGGTCTGGTCAGCTAACATTACTGCCAAGCAGCTGAACTCTAGAGTGATATTGTGCTTTTTTTTTTATTGTGTCTCCTCACTGTGTTGAGCGATGCTCGTTCAGGTATATGTAGAGCGAGCAAGCGCGAGCTCGACGCTGACTTTCGTTGATTTCACGGCCACAGGTGTCGCTGTTAAGAAGCGATTCTGAAAGTTACAAATAGTCCCTTTAAACCACATTATCAAAATGCAACTAAAATGAAGAAGTAGGATTATATTGATGTTAGCAGTCGTGTTGGGGTTAAATGTGTTCTCAATCATGTGAGTGCAAATAACAGATTTATTTTTACTTTCATTTTCAGGGTGGGGTTTCTTTGAAATGGTCTGACTTGTTGTAAATGTGTGTGTGTGTGAGAGAGAGAGAGAGAGAGAGAGAGAGAGAGAGAGGTGTGTGTATAAAAGGAGCTACAGAGTGACCCGAATCAGAACTCGACCTCCCATATTGATCAGAGACGAACTGAGCGGTAAGTTTCTGAATCTGTTACACTCTTTATGCTTCAGTGTTTATGTGATAGTGAAGATATTAGTTGCATAAACATAATTGCATGATTTAATGTTAGTTTTAGAATGATTTGCTTGTGTTCACTGTTCTTGTATTCCACTTTTGGCAATATAACAAATACAATCGGGTCAATTTGGCTCCCAGTTTTGCAAACACAGTTTTGTACCTGCCGTCCCACATGGTTGATTCCTAATTGATGATGATTGATTTCCAACAAAACTTTCATAAGAGAAAAAAAACCAGAATAGATATTAAGAGTATTCTTTTTAGTAAGAAAAATGCATCTTTGAAAAGCTCACAGATGTCAGAATCGATTCATCATTCACAAGATTAAAGTGGGAATACTACTTACAGGCTCTTTGTCCATTGCTGCATCATTCATTTACTGTACGTTTATAGTCCACTAAATCAAAATCTAAATTTTGTCAGCTTACTTTTAATATTTTGAGTTCATTTTAAAATTAAGTTGCCTTCAGTTACAACCGTGCGCTCAAAGAAATGAGCTTAACAAGCAGCAGCAAGTATTCTGTCGGTATGCACTGCGGTCTATCACAGTGTCTTTTTACACATTACCACTGAGGACATGACGTCTTAAAAGTCCAACTGAAATTAAAGTGCATGTTGTCAAACATTTACATTAAGTAGTAACGTCAGCATTATTTCACTGATATACGGTCACACTGACAATCAGTCAGAAATCAGCCTGCTAAATAAAAGAGCCACAGACTTTAAAGTCCTTCTTATCTAAATTACTAACATGAACACACGCCTCGTCCTGCACCTTGTTGAACCACCAAACAAACATTCACCACGGAAAAGTGCACAGTTTGAAGGCTAGATTTTATGCACTGTGTATGTACGGGATATTTCCCTTATTTATGTATTTACTTGGAAATGGTCTGAGAGAGAGAAAGAGAGAGAGAGAGAGAGAGAGAGAGAGAGAATTTGACGATTACAAGCACGCTTGAGAAAATGAAACTGAAACCGCAGGTGTTTTCTGTCATTTGTCATCTGCTGTTGCAAGTAAAACATGCATTTGTGCTGTGTGTAATGAACAATATGCAAATCCTGAGTCAGTTTAGAGTTACTCTCGCTGATTGGAATGAAAGCTGCTGTTAAGCAGTAATAAATGAAGACTCCAAATCTACCTCAGAAAATAACTCTTTTTTTGCCCTCACGACTATCTTACAGGTGCTAAATATGATATCCAGAGCATAGCAGCAAACAACTATTTGCTTTATTAAGATATAGAGGAGTAAAGTCACTCTCTCTCTGTGTGTGTTGTAATCAGAGCTTCTCTGTGTTTTGTTGGCATACCCGTGCGTGCGTGCTTTTAGTGCATGTGAGTGTGCCCCACTGGCTAGCTCACGGCTGCTGCTCTGCACTGCTCTCATACAGCGGTTACAGCTGATAAAGCCGTCCCGACCAACGGTGTTGTCGCGGTAGCATGGAACCCACCCTTAGGTTCCCCACCAGGTAAACCCTGTTAGCTCTATCGGCCGTTAGCTACTGGCTCGCTGTCGCCATGTTGAGAGCTGTATGGAGGCAATAGAAATGCTCCCAATCCTGTATTTAGCACCTTTAACGGTCATAAAAAAGAGGTGATGTGAAAAGGGCGTGTTTAGCATCCAAAACACAAAGGCCGCTGCTGGTAATGGTATAATAGGGTTGCAACTAATGATTATTTCCATTATAGATTAATTTAAAAAGTCAGAAAACAGTGAAAAATGTCCAAGATTATGTATATAAATTTCTTGTTTTGTTTGACCAACAGTCCAAAACTTAGATATTCAATTTACAATGAAATTAAATGAAGAAAAGCAGCAAATACTCCACAGAAAATTTGGCATTTTTTCACTTACTGTATCAGCCAGGCAGCACAATGCTCCCATAAAAAGTTCCATTTTTGTTGGACACCTTGCTGATCAAATATGGGATAAATAATGTAATGCATACAATGTACTGTATGTACTGTATATGCATTGATAATTCTGGCGTTCCAGTGAGCCTGTGTGTGGGCAGCTGGCTGCATGTCTGACTGATTAACTGAGTGACCGTAACAGAAGGAGAAAATACTGCAAACGGGAAAGAGAGAGAGAATTAAGAGTGAGAGAGCAATGCCTCAGATGCATGTACGTATATAGCCTGCCAGTTTGGCTCTGGCGGACAGTGACCTTGTTTGCATGATTAGTAGAGCCACTGGGGCGTGATTGGCCCTGTTACATTATTCTCCCTCTCTCCTCTTCCTTCCTGTCATCTCTTATTTATCAATCTAAGTCTCCTTCACTACCCTTTTCCCTCCTTTTGTCTTCATGTTTGAAAGCAGTTTGACCAATTGTTCAATTTATTTAGCTACATAAGAAAACATGTTTTACTTTTTTTTTAGCAAATGTGTTTCCATTACTCTGTAATCCAATGCAGCAAGCAGTCTTGATAGTATTTTAGTCGCTCTGGGCATCATGACAGAAAAAAAGTGTTCAGACAGGCAAAGCCCCCAATTGTATAACTCGTCTTTTTCCAGGTGAAATAAATACGGTCTATGAATAGCATTGACACGAAGAAAGGTGATAGCAAGGTGGTGAAACAATGGTCCTTATAGACAGAAAAGGAAAGGAAATCGTACTTATAGCTGGACAATTTAAAAAAAATGTGTGAGTTCTGATTTTGAGTAAAAGACTAAATTGCTTGAATACAGTATTCAAAGAAATATAAGCAATGTTTTGTAGGAGTGTAAGAAAATATCGATACAAATGAGTATCACAATATTATTTTGTGCAATACTGTATCGATTCTCCAAAACACTGTATAGATTTTTAATTAACCTCTTAAAAATACAACGGTTGCCATCGGGCCCGGTAACAATTCAATCTTTCGGAGGTTGTAGCGGGCTCAGTTTTAAAGCTAGAGTGAATCTACTAGCATCATATGAAACTAGAAAATCTAAGGGATCGAGAAAGTGTCGAGAAGAAGGATAAATAACGCAAAAAACATGCAGTTTTTTGCATGCAGTATAAATGTTATTTTTGCCCATTCTAAAATGGTTTATTTCTGGTGTGTTTTTTAGACTATGGCAGTTTTCCTGAAATGAAATAAAAAACAAAAATCACAATATATTGCCTTGCTTACAGTTTCACAATATATATCGCAATGTATTGAATCCCTGTTACCCCTGTATCGATACGTATCGCCAGATTCTTGCCAATACATAGTCCTAATATTTTGAGAGAAGTCATAGTCATTAATGTTAGTTTAACAATTCGAAAAAGGTTGAATATATGAGCAGTCTGTTGTGCTTATATATCTAAATGAGGAAGGTGGAGGATCTGCAGTTTCACCAATAAGTAAATACTAATCTGCTACTTTAACACCTCGTCATCATACGATTTTATATACTGAATTTACTCGGCTTGATTTCGTACCGTAGATTTTATCAGATGATGTTGGGTATCTTGGTATCTGAAGTGGTATGAGAACATATTATGTCTAACTATCAGTTCTAATAGTTGTGACAGTGTTTCACGGTGCTGGCTAACTCTGTCCATTTTGTTTGTTTATCATAACATTTAGATTTCTGTTTGTTTATGATGACAGCGTTGGCAATATTTTTTTTTACATAATATGGTTGAATTGTACTTTCTTATACATGTTGTATATACTGTATAATAGTGATTTATTTATTTATATTATTGATCTTGTAATTTATGTCACAAATATTTATTCTTGTATGTAATTTCTATGATGAGAAGGTCAACCTGGGACCACGGTTGTTTGTCCCTGAGTCCGTAACCTTCACTACCCCCCCCCTCTCCCCCATTTCGATGTAAACTATATAGGCTTTTTGTCTTTTATCATCATGTCATGCTGCAAAAAACAATTGTCCTTCAGGGACAAATAAAAGTTGAAAGCTGAAGTTGAATAGATAAAAACCAAATACCAGATGCCTGACTGGTATATTGCAGAGCTGCGCCCGGAGGCTTAGACTGGACGGAGTTTCTACCAGTAAGCTGTGCCAACCAGTGCAGAGCCAACAAAGCACAAGTTAATGGTGTCAGAAGGGGTTAAAGCCCCCTGCTCACTGACACACAGGCGAGGGAGACAGAGAGCTGTGAACTGACTCCTCTGTCTCTGCACTCCACCGACTGATTCTTAATGTTATAATTAATGGGACAATTGCTTTTTTGTGGAATGAAACACATTGAAATTTACAATATTTTCAAAACATAACAACTTTCTCAACATTACTTACTTATTCTAATTTTTTCAAAATAACAACTCTGTTCTTATACAACTTTTGTCTCAAAATATCATGACTTTACAGTAAAGCTTTCTTTGTATCGCTTTGTTTTTCAACAGTGGCCCTAATATTCAATAATATCTTTCATTATGCGAGGGCTAATAAATTGATTGAAGCAAATTTTCTGTTCGGTAGGGAACCTAAAAAGAATATTTTGTCTCAGTCATTGTATATTGAGTGTTTTATGTTCTGAAATAGGGGCAGAAGATATGTCAGTACTCCATGTATTACAGCTTGCTCTCTTGGGATGCAGTAAATTAATATATCACGAACATCGAGTAAAAATATTAATTGTCAAGTCATTTTTTTTAAGCCACCGGCATGAGACTTACTTTGGTGTTTCAATAGAAGATCCCAGCCTCCACTTCAAAAATGACAGTCAAATTAGCCCTCACATTGTTTTGTGGTACGTGTATATGTTAGGCAATATGGTAAGATTGTGTAAGAACTGGCGCCAAAATATAAGCGACCAAGAACCGACTTCAAAATAAAAGTGATATTCCGGTGAATGTGCTAAATACATTCATAGAAATAAATTCAATAAGTCAGTCAGTTGGTCAATAATAATCATAAATAAATGTTAAATTAAATGAATGATAATTAAAAAAAAAAATACAAACTGTGGACTGTACTTCGGAGAAAACTATATTTCAATTGTTTGAATAATTAGTCAAACTAAATAAGAATACATTTCCAAAGACCAATCTGATTTCAGTATGACAGAGTGTTCAGATTAGTTTGCCAGAATGATCACGTCGGTATGATCATACGCATCAAAGGGTTAAATCAAACAGTTGTTATTTTAGCGAAACTGTGAAAATATTGCTATATGTATCATATATCGCGATATAGCCTAACAATACTGAGATATCATTTATAAGCCATATGGTCCATTCCTATTCTGAAAAGCGCTCAGACATGCTGAAATTGAAATGGAACAGCTGTGACCCTGAGGTAATGATTTGAGATGGGTTGACATAGACGGAGTCAGGTGAAGACATTTGAATGACAGGGGCAAAATGGTGCTTGACGGCCAACCAGTTAGGGAGTGGTTTCAACTGTCATCTCTGTCAACATGGGAATAGGAGCAGGTTGGAGGGAAAACTGTGTGTGTGCGTATATATAAGTGTGTGTGTGTGTGTATGAAAGGGAGGAGGGCGAGTAAGAGAGACATAAAGAGATTGCTGATGCACTCATGAAAAAAATCACAAAACGCATCAATGCTGTAGTGAACAACAACAATGTGGAGGCTCGTGTTGCTGAGCCTACACGGTGCATCATTAGAATTTGGCGGATGCGGGAAAAGCTGTGAAATGAGTCACGCTTTGAGATAACAAGAGGTTGAATGTAGATGGACAATGGAGTTCAGTGGAAGCATCAAAGGGAAGAAACAATTGTTTGCTTTAAAACGTGTGCTTGTAAGTGTGTTGCGGATGTGGTGTGAAGAGGCATGTGTTGTCCTGTCCGGTTGGCCTCGGTCCAACTCTTTTCTTCCTTGAATCATGTGGGACACCTTTTGTACTGTATACAGTGTCAAACAATCAACACATTCTATATGTGAACAGTGAATACTTGCATTCCACTGCTTTGTTATAATAAACCTAGGGCAAAAAAATTGAGGTATGACTTTTTTATGCTGCACAAAATCACAACCAGCAGTCTCCTTTTAATGATGCAGTAAGAGATGTTGGTCACGGAGTGGGCAGAGTGGAGCAGGGTGACAACAAGGTGCCAGACTTTGAAGTGAAGAGTGGACAGGGCTAATAAACATGGCTGAATGTGTCTTATTCATTTGATGATACTTGAGCTAGGCTTGAGTGCACAGTGTGATGCATTAACATTAAAATAGAGAAAAAGCCACTCTGAGGCTTTAAGGCTGGGAATTAACTGTCAGTGCATTTTGAGTACTGGCCAATATGTGTCAAAAACTGCACCAAAAGGTGGCAATGAATGCTAGGCCAGATTCTGAGTCTTGTGAAATATCACCTGAAACTGCAGCTTACCGTGGCTTTACGGAGATTTACATCAATATTCAGCTCATTGTTTAGAGCTTTACTGTTTTGGTTCACTTTAATTGCTCTCATAGCGTTGTTTTTGGCAAAAGCGGGCAGCTGTTTTGAACTGAAAAAGCTCTAAAAACTAACTGTACACCACCTGCTCAGCACCAAACAGCAGAGAGACATAGTTAGCAAATAGCCGGTGACCATAGTGGAGGATTTAGCAGCTTAATAGACTGATATTTCCCTCTCAGGAGTTGACCATACACAGAGCTAAAAGAGAGTGAATAATGGTCTTACATTTTCCAGGTGGCCTGAAACACGACTCCAAATGAGTGATAATGTTGCTCCGTAACTGCTGGAGCAACTTAAAACATGATGATATGTCAATGTTGTGTTAATAACTTGTTTCTGCTGCTCCCAAATTGAATACATAAATCAGTTATTGCAGGTTGTTTTGAGTGTGTTGTTGTTTTTTGGTATGTCTTAATCTGTCCCCATTTGTACGTGTACTGTACATGAAACTTTGTATTTTGCGGCCCATCTTGACCAGGAAGAGGTGTATCTTAATGGGACTTTTCTGGTTAAATAAAGGATAAATGAAAAAAAGAAAAAGAACAGTGTATAATTTGACAATTCTATCATGATGCAATATGATTAGATTGAAAGATAAAGGATAAACCTGAATTATCACCAGGGCTCGGTAATCCGCTTGATGCCACCTAAATGAAATCACATTTGCCTCTACCATTTGATAGACTGCTTACTATAAAGTATGCTTTTGTGGTCAAGACAATGACACACTATAGAAAATGCAGGATGAATTATCATATGACTTTGATATCCGTCCTTTCCCTGGAGTGCAAGTACAGATTTCTCTCTCTCTCTCTCTCTCTCTCTCTCTCTCTCTCTCTCTCTATCACAGCCTGCTAATAATCACTAACGAACCTTTGGACGCTTTCCATATGGGAGGAGTGGAGTGCATAGACACATCATCAGATGATTTCACAATGTGAAATGGGCACGTGCTGTCCACCATGCCTCTCTATTGTCTCTCTCTTTCACTACCAGTGACGCAACCTGTCTCCATCCCACTCAGCTTAATGGGTTAATGAGTTCTTCCACAAGATTCTTGACAACCAAGAAGCCTACATTAGACATTTCAATTGGTACTGGTAAACCACTTTTTATATATATACGC
>CAKAOH010029076.1:0-11199 GCA_916701665.1 Sebastiscus tertius | reverse complement strand
AACGCCCCCCTCATGTCGTATTCATGACCTCGTAAGTGGAAAGTTTCTGAAAGTTTCGAGTTCCCGACTTGTGACGTTTTTGTTGACCTTGTGAGAAATGGCGGACCCCATGGAAGTTAATTTTTCGGTGCATAATAAGTTAATATATTGTAATTTTAGTCGTACATTGTTTTTCTTAGTAATTGTATAATAGGTCTGAGGAAAATGTTGATGATGCCTTTGCATTTTCTGCATTATGTGACCCGCTTGCTAAATTGTTAGCCTCTGTGGCTTCTAGACGACAGTAACGTAAATATTGCCGTTGCTTAGCAGCGGTGTTCTTCACGACTTAACCACTTTAACGCCAAGCATATCGTGTACACGACTTCCCATCTTGTAAACACAAGCTCAAGAGTTTCATTTGAAGGCACCAATAGATGGATGATGCGTCACCACTGTACGGAAGTGAAGCCAAAATAACCCCGATACGGGAGCTGCCATCTAGAGAGTTTGATGTCGTTTGGAGCCAGAGTCTGCACAGTAGTGATCGGGGGGCTGGAGCTGCGATATCAAAGTCCCGCCCACACACCCGCCCGAGCCAATCACGAGCCAAGCACCGCCGCAACTTGCTAGCGTTAGCCACCTAGCTCCTACGTTAGTATCACGATAGCTTTTTGGCTATTAAGACATAACTACATTTATGATCAAACTGACACATGGTCTATTGCATAAAGGGGTGACTGTTATGGAAAGTTAAAGTTTCAGCTCCTCCACAATTCCCGAGTCTCCAGCTGCGACTACTTCACTCAGAGCAGCTGTCAATCACAGCTGTCAATCATGACGTCTCACCCCCTTTTAAGAGCATTAATTAACTAATTAAAACCAAACTTATCAGAAAAATGAACACTTGAACAAACATCAGCGTGATAAGAACTACCTAAAACGACAGAAACCATCTTTGGGAAAAATGTATTTGACGTGTACTTTGACTTTTTAGTTTGGCCCATGTCCCATCCACTAACGTGGAGGGGGCAGGCTGTATGACCTGCAGCCAGCCACCAGGGGGCGATCCAGATATTTTGGCTTCACTTTTGGGAAGCTATCATGTCGTCCATCTTCATATACAGTCTATGGTGGAGACTGGATAAACTTTCTACTTGTATACTTGAAATTATTGGCTAAACCTGACCAGACTACAATCCTTTGGACTCATCTTGACCCACAGAGCTCAGCGGTAAGAGAAGGTCAATGAGTGAAAAGGTTCACATTAAAGGCCAAAACTGTAACCTCATCTGACGGTGGTGTGTGGCAGTGGGTGGCAGTTTTTTCTCACATCGATTTCTCACACAAGGAGGAAATCTATTTTTATAATGGTGTCATGGCAATGTGTGAACATTATGCACCCAAACACCCACGTTCTTCCTATCACAATAAAGTCTTATGACATGGTGTTGTGCTGCCACCCTGAATAAAGGGCAGATGAGGTGGTTTGGCACTGGGAAACTTTAAAAAAGGGATGTTGAAGAACCAGATTGATAAGCACAAGTATTGTGCAAAAAAAAAAGTAGTATTTATTAACAAAAAGTTGACTGAAACAAAGGGCAAAAATGAAACCCAGGAAATTCAATGAATCTACATTTAAAGTGAATCAAAAGAACACCAAACAAAAGAAAGCTGCAACCTCCTTTTTCCCCCCTCTTACTCCAGTGAATGGGATTTTATCTTCTCAGCCTCACCTAACTGGAACCGACCACCTGACCAGGTACGTATAGGGGGAGCTAAACCGAGCAAGCATCCAAATTTATACAGAAAACTGAACAGACCATTAATACAAGATCTCTAAGTTACTGCTGACATCTCGATCTATCTAGGGGCACTCACACATATACCAATGAGCCCACCAACCATTATAGAATCAGTCTTTTACTGCAGAACTATCTGACCTTTATCATCCTGCATGTTAACAGAGCCCAGCCCCTCTCTGCTCAGAGGACATCAGGAGGAAAACCTGTTTCCTTGATTGAGCTTCTGAGCAGCTGATCACCCCTCCATCCCAGGCAGGACAACAAAAAACCCATAAAACTAACTTAACAAGCTAGTGTCATTTATACACACTACTTTATATAAAATTAACTGAAACACTGGACTGAAATCAACAATTAAGTCGACACAAAACACTGTTCATTTTGGGGAACAGCGCCCAGTGAAAAGGGAGAAAGGCAACCTTTTCATATAGGCCGATGGGGGATTCACCAAAAATCTCTGGGTGACACGAGTGACTTGAAAACACGACTCTCTTTAGTGTCAGTGAAATGAGTCGAACCCCTCCTCTCTATTTGGGACCAAAATATGGAACCATAGTTGAAAAACAAGCAGTTTAACAACACCCCTTTGGGCTCTGGGAAGGTGTGATGGGCGTTTTTTACTATTTTTTGACATAGACGATTGATGAATTGATTAATCGTCATCATGCCCATCCCAGCTGTGGAGATGCAACTGTCAATCACCTGACATTGTAAAAGAAAAGTCCTCCCACTTTCTAACTCTGTGTGTGTAGGACACGGATGGACAGAGACATAGTATATCAAGGAAGCAAACAACAGCATTAATTCACTATTTCTGTTTAATTCTGTAAATTAACCCCTTGTGCAGTCAGGGTGGGAAATAAAATAGATTCACTTATGTATCACGATTGTTTTTTTACGATTTTGAAATAGACTTTTTAATACCAGAATGGATATATTTGCTTCATTTGAGTCTATGCGGAGGTAGAAGGAAGTTACCGCTTTTATTGTTGTAGTCTGAGTAACATGACATCATATCTGCTCCGTATCTGTCAACCAAAACAAACCGCAGCGAGCCGGGACGACAAATGGCAGAGGGTCCACGTGGACCCTCACATTTTAAATCCAGCGTGGTAAACACTACACATCCAGTAAAGTATGGAAACACTTTGGGTTTCACACATTGACAGGAAAAGCAGAGCTAGACATCACGGCTAAAGCTGCATGCTAACTCTGTCATGGACAGGAAACGTTATCGTATTGCAGTAACGTGCGGTCGAGCACGTTACTGACATTTATGTTAAATGCATTCAAACGGCCCCGATGGAGCTGACCATGGATGTATACAGAGAACGGAGCTGACGGGAGAGCTAGAGACGGACTTGGAGGAGTTAGAGGAACAAAGGGAACTGTATATACTATATATAAATTGATATATATAAGATTAATTGGATTATAGTAATAAAAACATGACATGTCCCTTATAAATTAAAAAAAAAATACAACTAATTTGTGAGGGAAATATTCTAGTCTTAAAAAAGTTTTAAAAAATCGCGATAAATCGTAATATCGAATCGGGAGAAAGGCGAATCATCTCAGCCCTATTGAGCAGTAGCCTAAGTAGAAATGAGCTAAATGTCTCCCAAATGAACATTTTCCATCTTCTTGAGGACGTTTTGTTCCTGCAAGAACACACACATGCATTCACTATTCTTTTTCATAAAGGCACTTTCCCTGAAAGACGATGCACTCTCACTCACACACACATCTTTGTGTAGCAGCAGCCTGGATAGCAGGACGATGATGAGAGAGGGTTAATTGTTTTCTGCCTGACACATAATGTGGCGGTCTGTTTCCTCTTCGCTGAACGGGTCAGGCAGACACGTCACACCACTGCACTCGAGGTCAGTGGGGTGGCGATAAAAGGATGACTCACAGAGCAGCGGACGAATGCTCATCACGGACGGGGCCAACGGTGGGGTTCGAGGGGGTGGAAGATAAAGACGAGAATGTGAAGTAGAGAAGAGGAGAACGGGAAGTGACAAATGAAAAGTAAAGACACAGAAAAGAGCCAGACAGCTGTTAATGGGCAACCAGCCGAGAAGTGGGTGTTCATACAATATTTCCAGTCATAAACACGGAGTGCTAGTTTCAGTTTAGCTTTAGTACAATATCCACACAGCAATATGGAACATATAAACTATACTCCGCAGATACTGAGCACATTTTTCTACTTTTCAAAATGGGTTAAAAACGTTTTTTGGACACATTTCTGTCACATTGTGGAACACTACTCACTGGGGCACGTCATACTTTTATATAATCTGTGAACATTGATACAGGCTTCTTTAAACAAGCCCACGCAGCATCATACCGTTAGTGGTTTAAGACCTCTGTCTCTTTACACTGCCTGCCTACAACCTGCCTGTTGAGGTGAGACAACCTAGTTTTCATGCCTCCTCTAAATACAACTCTAATTTCCTCTTCTTTTTTTCAAATTTGGTGAAGTCCTACTGACCCTCGCCCATCTGCACATCACGAAATGTCCATAAGGTCTACAGTAAATGATTAAATCGGTCTTATTCAAATATCACAAACGTTGTCATTAGGGCTGTCAAAGTTAACGCTATATTAACGCTATATTAATTCATTTTAACGCCACTAATTTCTTTAATGCATTGACACAACTTGCGAGTTTTAGGTTGTAGTGGGCTCAGTTTTCAAAGATACTGGTATCACATGAAACTAGAAAACCTAAGGAATCCATTGGCACCATACTAGCTTATCTCAAAGGAGGCTAAATAACGCTTCAAACTGTCATGGCCATTTTCAAAGGGATCCCTTGACCTCTGACCTCCAGATCAGTGAATGTAAATGGGTTCTATGGGTACCCACGAGTCTCCCCTTTACAGACATGCCCACTTTATGATAATCACATGCAGTTTGGGGCAAGTCATAGTCAAGTCAGCACACTGACACACTGACAGCTGTTGTTGCCTGTTGAGCTGCAGTTTGTCATGTTATGATTGGAGCATATTTTTTAAGCTAAATGCAGTACCTGTGAGGGTTTCTGGACAATATCTGTCATTGTTTTGTGTTGTTAATTGATTTCCATTAATAGATATATACATATATTTGCATAAAGCAGCATATTTGTCCACTCCCATGTTGATAAGAGTATTAAATACCTGACAAATCTCCCTTTAAAGTGCATTTTGAACAGATTAACGATGGGCAATCATGTGATTAATCGGAATAAAATATTCAAAAAAACATTTAACACGTTTTTACTAGTTGTTGTCTTTTTTATTTTAACCAAATGTCTTAGCAAAAACATTTAATTTAATTAATTGCGATTAAATATTTTAATCAACTGACATCCCTAGTTTTTTTTTTTTTACAATTTTGACTAAATTTATAAGCAAAAACACGTTTTAATTTGAGCGTAACTTCAGCAAAATACATCTAGTCTTGGACTCCAATTAGCAGGGTTGAATGCTGACATGTACTGGATCCTTTTAAGTAAGTCCTACTGGCCCTTCACATCTGTACTTTGTGAATCCCCTAGCCACACTGGACGTCATATTCTCATTTCTCACATCACAAAATGCCCATAAGGTTTAAAGTAAATGATTAAATCTGTCTAATTAAAATATCACAGACATTGCCATATAATGCATTAACCTGTTTTCATAATGTTATTCCTCCATGTACAAAGTACTTTAACTTACTGTTTCTAGCAAACTACACTGTTTTCTATGACTTCCCAAAATGCAATGCAGGACTCGACTCCACCATCTGCTGCACAAGCATCTACTCAGATTCCAATCCTGACACGACGCCATCCACAAAATACATTCTGAACTGATAGATGCAAAAAAAAGTACTGTAAGCTGCAACCTTTGAAAGTCATCAGTCAGAGCCCACCAGCGTTATGACAATGACCTCATCCTTCTGTTGATCCTGTTTGAAGAGAGATTCTGGTGAATCACTTACAAACCTGGAACTATGACTGTGTTATTTCTGTGTAAGTGTATACCTGCTGGAAACTCTTTTTTTTCCATAATAACCTTTCAGCATATTGTAATTCAAGTGCTCTGAGAGGAAACTAGACTTTGGCGCCTCTTAAATCTAGCCTGTGACGGAAGACTTTGACCAATCACAGGTCATTTCATGAGAGAGAGAGCGTTCCTATTGGCTGTTCATTCAACGGAGGCAGCTGTCAATCACTCGCAAACTCCGATCAAACGGTCGAACTAGGTAGCACTGATCAAATATGGATCAATATTATGTATTATGTATTTGCTCTGGCTGGTGGGCGGTGCTTGGTATTTCCCAACTTGATCTCAACATGGCTGCTGGGTCACAAACTTTCTCACTTTACAGCTCAACAGTGCACTACAAGATGTTTCTGAAAACATTTGAGACGAGAAATAGTCATTACAGTAACAGAATATGATCAGCGTTGCCCATGGATGTATTAAGAGAACTGGATACAGCGTTGGAGGCGGGGCCTCGTTCATTCCTATGAAAGTTGCTCAGTGGCGCATGATGCCAAAATAGCTCAACTTGCGAGTGGAAAAGTACGCGGATCTTCCGATGATCTTCCGCATCCATTGGGCTCATGGAGCAGGCGCAGTAGCGTCCGCTCGGTCATGGTGTCACAGCCTGATGCTGACGTCACGGCTTGTTAACTCCGCCTCCCATGCCCTCGCTCCAGCCTCGGTCTGGGTCTCATTCACATGAACGGAGGAAGGGAAATAACTCTGGATTCAGCTATTAGTGCATTTTACAACTTTTAGGACCTAATGACTTAAATAAGGACTATTAGAGTGTTCATACTGGGAAGTTGATTTCCGTTAAAAAAAATTATCCGCTGAGTTACAGACGTCTCTTTCCCGATGTAAGTCCATGGGAAAAAGTCTTTTTGGGCCCAATGGCATCATGTTGACGGACACGGAAGTTGTAGTACCAGCGTTTGGCCACTACGAAAATTGCCATCAACGACCGGCGCTCTTCCTGGGGGGCTTGGCGCTGCTTAGTTTGTCCGTTTTATCGGAGTTTGGGAGTGATTGACAGCTGCTCAGAGACGGCGAGGCTCCAGCTCGGCTCTGATTGGTTGTTTTCCTCCGGTCGTTGAAATCTTGCAGATGGCGTTAGGAGCACCGGAGGACACAGAGGAACATGATTTTTTTTCAGATTACCTGTCTCATGCACTATTGTCAGGATATAGTGACCGTTTCATAAAAATAACTTTTTTTATATCATATTTTCTCCAATCTGCCTACTGCAGCTTTAATCTCTATTTATAGCCTTAATTTGACTTAAATTTGAATTAAGTCACAGTTATAAATGCCTCACAGTGTCCACTACTTGCCAACACACATTGTTTATGATGGAAGATGCGTGTGAGAATAAGGGAGAACACAATCTTATAGTTTAAATGTGGGCTGTAGCTGTTTAATGGTTTATAGCCTTCATAGTCTGGAGAGTGAAAGAAAGGCTGCTTTTAATTATCAGATTCTGGCAGCTAAATCTAATAGTTTATGATAAATCAAAGGGCGAGGCACAGCATGCTTTAAAATGTGTGCAACAAGTTTCCCTGCATACGGTAGGTAACATAGACTGCTGTGTCTCTACTTCACTTCCTTTTTCTAGCAAGCTGGCTTCCTCAAAATGACAAACCAGCATTGAGGTGTGCAGCTAATCAATTGTTACATTAATGTAGGTTATATATGAAGAATAAAGCCTGTATGTTTCAAGATCAGATGTATTAGTTCTTCTAATCTGATGGCACAAATCAAATGTCTAGTGATAGTTGAACACTGTTCTATTACCCTGTTGACAAACCAAACTTCATATATAAATATGGCAAATTACAATTTAATTGGTTATTATGAGAGCAGGAAACGTTATTAAACCTTTAATAACACTTTTCCTGTCATATTTGTCCATCATAGTTAATTCGGCAAAGGTATAATTCACCAGGTATATTTCATCTGTGCATTATCAACCTTTAGATATGTTGCAGAACCGTTATGGGGCGTGCATGTGTAACCCAATGATAAATGTTGAAATGCAATTCACATATGTGCTAAATGGGGATTGTAATAATGCCGAATTTACCAAAGGACACATCTGAATCTGAAAAAGTCTGATTTTGTGTTTTAAAGGTTATAAATTTGCATCCACACGTAGTGCAACAATAAAATAGCATATTTTTAAATGGAGTTTGGTGCTGCTCTCTGCAGTTGTTAATGTAGGTTATGCATGAAGGATGTAGCCTGTTTTAAAGTCAAATGTATTAGTTCTTCTAATATGATGGCACAAATCAAATATCGACACTGTTCTATTACCCTGTTGACAACTGCACGCCAAACCTCATACATAAATATGGCAAATTACAATTTAATTGGTTATAATGAAATCAGGAAACGTTTTTAAGCCTTTCTTAACACTTTTCTAGTCATATTCGCCCATCATAGTAAATTCGGCAAAGGTACAATCCACCAGGTATATTTATTTTTTGCAATGTCAACCTTTAGATCATGTTGTTGCTCAAATCTGAACCGTTATGGGGTGTGCATGTATAACCCAACACTAAATGTTGAAATGCAATTCACATAAGTGCTAAATGGAGAATATAATAGTGCCGAATTCACCAAAGCACATATAAGACTCTGAAAAAGTGTGATTTTGTGTTTTAAAGGTTATAAATTTGCATCCACACGTAGCGCTACACTAAAATGTCATATTTTTAAATGGAGTTTCGTGGCTGCTCGCTGCAGTTTGTCGTCGCTGTGGAGTTTCTTTTCGGGACTCTGACCAACAAGTTGATGCAACAGATTGACAGGTGGGGCAGGTGCTTTTGGTGCCAAATAATGTTCAAGCAGACAGTCTTTGTATTGCTATAAAATCCTCAAACTTAACATTAATTAGCCTGCTATTAGGCTGCATATCACCAATACAGCCACCTATTCTATTCTATGGGCCCTATAACTTTGCACTAATATCTTGGTCGCACCCATGCCGACAGTTTTTACTCATCATGAAGAGTTAACTCTCAACAAAGTATCAAAAAACTGCAACACTACAAAACAAAGAGGACATAAAAGTGATACAAAGTAGCAAAGCAGCAGGACACAGAGTGGAGGGTTAACTGACTACTCACATCTTCCATGATAAAAAGGACCAGAATCCGTTATGTGCCTAAATAAAATCCCTCGACGTCGCCCCTTTCTCCTCTCCAGAAACAGTTTACTTCTTCTCCTCCTGTTGGTCACATTTCCAACAAGCAACACGCAAATGAAGATAATAAGGAACCGTGCAGTTTATGACACCATGCAGAAGAGGGTCGACTCTCTTCTTCTTTTTCCTCTTTTGCTTCAGAGAAGTTAAAAAAAAAAAAGTTGGTAGAAAAAAGTTTGGTTTCCGGTTGTTGAAGAAGTCCCTTCTTCTTCTTTCTTTATACACTGTTGCATCGAAGAGTCTCTGTCGAGGAGGAGCAACATGATGTGCATCATCATCTGACTGAGAGGCATCCTGGTTCAACATGTAGTGAAGTTTTTAGAGCTGGTTGCATCTTTTGCTTTTCTGCACAAAAACAAGCTGCAAACAGCTGCAGCTGCAGCATCCTCTGAGATTCATAGAGAGGACAAACTTATCCATCTTTCACCAAACTTTCAAGGTATTTTTTTAGGGTTATTATTATTTAACAAGGCGAAATGCTTTCATACTGCTTTTTTTTTTTTTTAGCACCCATATATTGTTAGGAGGATGTAGATCTACTGATGAATTATTATAGTGGCCTCTCATGTTACTACACTCAACACTTCCTGGTAGGTGTGGCTGTTCCTGGACCTGTTGTTGGTTAGTGAGGGGATGTTTAAAAACTTGCAGTAGACTAGTGTCAAAGACAAACCAAAACCTTTTATTGCGTTTGAAAAAAAAAAAAATCAACCTTTACTATCAAAAGAGCCATTTTAGGCAAAAAAAAAATACAAATAAAATCTGTCTGAAGCCGCAAAACATTTGAGCATTGTGATGAAGGTAACACAGTTTATAATCTAAGTATATAGTATATAAGTCTAATGCAGTGAGGGCCCAAGTGTAAATGTACGACGGAGTATTAGGGCCACATTGAGGGAAAAAACATCTGAGATTACTAGAATAAAGTCAGAATATAACGAGAATCAAGTCATAATATAATGAGAATAAAGTCATAACTTTACGAGAAAAGAAGTTGTAATTTAACGAGAATAAAGTCGTAACTTTACAAGAAAAAAGTTGTAATATTATGAGAATAAAGTCATAACTTTACTAGAAAAGAAGTTGTAATATAACCAGAATAAAGTCATAACTTTATGAGAAAAAAGTCATAATATAACGAGAATAAAGTCATAACTTTACGAGAAAAAAGTCGTAATATAACGAGAATAAAGTCATAACTTTACAAGAAAAAAGTCGTAATATTACGAGAATAAAGTCATAACTTTACGAGAAAAAAGTCATAACTTTACGACATCCAACTAATGATTGATCGGCTGGACACAGTGAAGCAGGCATCCAGTGAGCAGGGGCAGCAGCCTCTGACCATGGGGATTACCATCATATACCTCCATCATAATGTTCTAAACCCTTATACTGTACACTTTGACGATTTATTTAAATTCATTCATTCATGTTTATTTCTGATTTATGACTAGAACAACTTGACACAGTGCTGAGCTGCATGGCCACTATCTTGTGATCGCGTGACAGACAGAGAGGGACACGAAGGCCAATAATCTGCGGTTGAATTTGCATCTCTCTCATCTATGAAGTCAATGCAGCGACTAACAGTGGGAATGGAGCAAAAGAATGATGCTCCTCTCCTCCACTTCCTCTCTCCAGCAAGGTAGAAACATGAGAGTGATCATTACGCTTTGGTGATATAGATATATAAAGTGGGCATGTCTGTAAAGGGGAGACTCGTGGGTACCCATAGCACCCATTTTCATTCACATATCTGGAGGTCAGAGGTCAAGGGACCCCTTTGAAAATGGCAATGCCTGTTTTCCCCTCCAAAATGTTGCTTAATTTTGAGCATTATTTAGCCTCCTTCACGACAAGCTGGTATGACGTGGTTGGTACCAATGGATTCTGTAGGTTTTTCTAGTTTCACATGAAACCTGTTTTTAGCTCTAAAACTGAATCTGCTAAAGCCTCTGAAAGACATCAAAGTCGGCCAGGATCGTGGGTTTCAGAGGGTTAATTAATGCAGTTTAAAGACAGGCTGTATTCGAAACTGCAATACTGTACTAGTAGTACATAGTACTTGTTTATAACCGTATTCTTTTCTTTTCTATGAATTTCTTTTTACATGTCTATGCCTTTCTGCCTAGCTATATATATATATATATATATATATATATATATATATATATATATATGTAAA
>CAKAOH010029075.1:0-11149 GCA_916701665.1 Sebastiscus tertius | reverse complement strand
AGGTTTGTCAACAGCACATTGACTGATGACTTCTGGGTGACATCAGACACAACCTTCTTGTTCTTGAAATCCAGTGAAAGTCTGCTTTCATCCAGGCCGTCAAAGATGAACAGAACTTTACAGACAGCGAGCTTCTCTGCTGTGACCTTCTGTAATGTTGGATGGAAAACACGGAGCAGCATGAGAAGACTGTACTGCTCATCTCTGATCAAGTTCAGCTCCCTGAATGAAAGCAGAACCACCAGACTGACATCTTGGTTCTCCAAGCCCTCTGCCCAGTCCAGAGTGAACTTCTGCACTGAGAAGGTTTTTCCAACACCAGCGACGCCGTTCGTCAGAACGACTCTGATGTGTCCCCGTTGGTCAGGTAAGGCTTTAAAGATGTCCTGGCACTTGATTGGAGCGTCATGGAGGGTCTTCTTCTTGGAAGCTGTCTCAAGCTGCCTCACCTCATGTTGGGTATTAACCTCTTCACTCTGTCCCTCTGTGATGTAGAGCTCAGTGTAGATCCTGTTGAGGAGGGTTCCACTTCCTGTTTCATCACTTCCTTCAGTCACACCTTCACATCTCGTCCTCAGACTGATCTTATGTTCATCTACAACCTCCTGCAGACCACTATCTGCTGAAAGAGAGAGACAAGTTTTGAGACAAAATAAAGAAAATTTGACAATCTGCTTATTATTTTCATTGCCAATATGAAAGTGATCAATATAAAGTAAATAAAAAAAGAAGTAACGGTTAAACAATCTAGTTTTTATGGAAGCATCAGAAATGCTCCTTTTTCTCTCAGTACATGTTTGATTGACAGCAGAGGAGCCTCAGCTGTCCGTCTGCAGCCCTTCATCTAAACAGCTCACAGTGGCTGTTCCTTCCGCCCTGTAATATTTAAAATTGATCCACTCATTCATCATATAATGCAGAATATGTTCATATCTTGTTGTGTAGACCTGTTTTTATTGGGTAGCACCAATAGCCGGGTTTCCACCAAAGGTTCCTGGGACTTTTTAGTCCTAATACTTTTAAGGAACTAAAATGTTCCTGACTGTTACTGCCTTGCATCTCAGCTAGTGCGTGTTAAAAGTTCGACAGCAAATTTATTTTGTAAACCTGTGTTTACATTTACTGGCTCTTTCTTTTATGCCCACTAGAGCCACTCGGTGGTATTGGAGCTACCCCCCATAGTGTAGGCCACTACATTGTTTGTAAGGCTAGTGTACCTGTCAAGCTATACTACAAGGTGTCTGCCAATGCAACACCATAGCAACAACATTGTTTTTTGTACTAGATATTCTGTTTATCTCACCCTCCATTCTAAGCACAACAATGGAGAACCCCTGTGTAGAGCTTTTTATTTCTTGACTGGCACAGAGTCTAATCCCTGGCTGCCCTGAAATCATCAGCAGGTTGAGTTTCAGTGAGTGCAGAAAAGAAATAGAATCGCTACTTACTGACAGGTGTGATGCACAGACCGCATCTAACAACTCATTGTTAAAATGCTTGCTTCTGATTTTCCACAGGCAAACCAGCCTTGCCTTTCAGAGCAAATCAACCCTGGAAAAGGAGGTAGATAGCCTAAGAACGCAAAATGCTCGTCTCCTCCATGAAATTCAGACAGCAAACAAGAAAATGATGCGTCACTTAGACGGCATGCATTCAGCAGAGTTAGATCTTTGCTCACACAAAGAGAAATTGTTAGGGCTTAGATGAGAATGTCTTTCCCCGGCACAGTCGTTCAGCCAATGTGATTCTGGTAACTCAGAATCACACTGCTCACTTGATGAGAGGTCAGCTCCTCAACCTCCACTGAGAGACAGAGCTAACAGCTACCTGGCTTCCCATTTTTCTGACACAGACAGTGAGGAGATATGTAGTTTATCTACTAGAAGATATCCTGCCCCATGTTCTTCTCAGCCACTGAGAAATTACACTTTCATCCGTGCTCCTCCTTCCGAAGGTTCAAAAAGGCTTTTTCCCATAGACTCACATAGGGAAAGAGACGTCTGTAACTCAGCAGATCATTTTTTGGGGGGTAAATCAACTCCCCAGTACAAACACTCTAATAGACCTTACTTAATTCATGAGGCCCTAAAAGTAGTAAAACGCACTAATAGCCGAATCATTTCCCTTCCTCATGTGAATGAGACCCAGACCGCGACGACAGCGCAAGCCGTGAACATGGCTTGAAATTTGGACCCTATGACCGAGACATCTGACCGAGCAGATGCTACTGCGCATGTTCTATAGGCCCAATAGATGCTGAAGATCATCGGATGATCCGGACACTTTTCCAGTCGGAAGTTGAGCCATTTTGGCTTCATGTGCCGCTGAGCAACTTTCACAGGAATGAGCGGAAACCCGCCTCCAACGCTGTATCCAGTTCTCTTAATACATCCATAACAGTAGCCCAGAACGGACAAACAAAACCCTCTTTCTCTCTCTTGCTTCACCACTCACTTACCACTTACCACGCACTGACTATCCTCCAGATGGCTCTAGAGAGGAACATTTGCGTTTTCGCATCGGCCACCATAGCTCTCCAACATGCTTGGCACACGGGAAAGGCTTCAGTTGGTTGCAATCTCCTCACCTCACCACTAGATACCGCCAGATCCTACACACTGGACCATTAAACCTGCAGCAGGCAGAATATTTTGGTGAAATCTTACAGATGCCATTAGGAGCACCAGAGGACACACAGGCACATGATTTTTTTTTTCAGATTACCTGCCTCAGCACTACTGTCAGGATATATGGACCGTTTTATAAAGATCATTTTTTTTAAGCATATTTGCTCCATTTCCACCCACTGCTGCTTTAAGCCTTGTTTATACTTGCGCGAGGCACTGCTGCGCGGACCTACATGACGTTTATGCTCAACGCGTTGTTCGTTGTAGTATTCTCCAAAACGCAAAAGGGCATACAAACAAAATATTCTGTGAAGAAGCAAGAAATCAGTGAGTGTTACCGGCAAAACGCCATAAACCAAACTCCTCAATGTTGGGGAGGAATTGTAATTAACTGTGATCTCATATCTCATATTCATGAACGTAATTTTATCACCTTTATACAATCCCTTCAAAGAAAAGAGTAAGGTATTAAATGTATTATAAATTTTTTTTATATTATATTTCTAATACATATATACATATTTATATGGTATTATTACACCTCCGCTGCCGGCTCAGCGGCGGAGCAACTCCCTCCCCCCATTCCGTCTCTGTACCTTTCATACATAACAACGAAGCAGAATAATGGCGCAACTGTCCTGCCTTGAACAGGCTGTGTGATAGGGGCTAATGTGACTATGACAGAACATTGATGTTACTGCTTTACAGAGTTTAATAGTTTTCTGTCTCCATCTATGCAGATTGAGAGCAAACAGCATGCTGATTGGTTAATGAAGGGGTCAGCAACCTGCAGCTCTTTAGCCCCTCTCCAGTGGCTCCCTGTGGCTTTGACAAAAAAAATATGGAAATGAATAACAGTTATGGCCCGGCGCCTTATCCTTTAATTTTGCCGACCTCAATAGTGGTGGCTAGTCTTGAGTTTCCATAGCTAAGCTAGCTATGGATTCAAAATCCCAAAAAAGAAAAGTCTCAGAAGAAAATAGAGAATTTAAAGAGGACCTGCAATGCTTATTTTTGGTCAGTTTGCCCACTGTGTTTGGTCAACTGAACTAAACTCTTTGGACTACGCTCCAGCTCCGCTCTAACTAGCTTGGTTTTAGGGCGTGACATACTAGCTGTTATGCAAATGTGTTACTTGGTGACATCACCACATTACGGAAGAAAAGGCTTCAAGGACTTCAAGCAAGGTGTTTGAGGAGCAGTGTTTCTGTGGGGGAGAGTAACTCCTTTTGGCGTGGACTTTGGGCTTTCTAACTTTGCCTTTTAGATGCACAAAAACTATATAACACACTGAAGGAAAGGGAAAATGTACAAAAGCATAATAGGTCCCCTTTAATAGTGCATAGACAGATTTGTTTGCTTTCAGCGCCAATTCTGCTGGCTTACCGGTGTGCTTGATCTGTGGCGAGAAATTAGCAAACAACAAAAAAAGTAACTAAAAGACATTTCAAGAACAAGGACATTGCATTTGCTGAAAAGCCAGCAGGAGCTTCCAGCCAAATCTCCTGAGACATTTCTTCAGTGTCCTGCATCTCATTTGGTTGCTCACTGCATTAAGCTTTTTTTATAATCACACGAGACACTATGGCGCAGGTCTCCGTAGATGGCGCTCACGCTACAAGCATACACAGAGGCGTTTATGCCCAGCGTGTTGTTCGTTCCAGTATGCTCCGAAGCCCCAGGAGACGTACATACTAAATATTCTCTGGATAAGTAAGAAGTCAATGAGTGGCACTGGAAAGGAAAGTAGGTTGCCTGACAACAGTAGTAAACACTAAACACCGACTTATGTACCGCCAAACATTGCATTTGTGTCCTGTAATTATTACTGTAGCTTACCTCCCAGTCTAAATGACTATCTATCTCTCTCGGTGCTTCCCCTCGGGTCGCCACTCTTTCCATGAGACCTTTTTTTAGCTTTAACAAAACAATCTCTCATATTCTTTCACAGCCTGCGCCAAAAAGACGCCTTTGTCTGGTGTGTTATTTGCTATTTAATGACATGTGACTGTCCCTGTGGTCTCTCAATGAACAGCTGTAGAGATATCTGTATAGGCCGAGCTGCTTGGCCAGGTTTTGAGATTTTTTTTTTCACCAAAAATGGCTCTTTTGATAGTAAAGGTTGCTGAGCCCTGGGTTAATGCCAAGACAAGAGGTGCTATAATTGAACCAAAGGGTTCAGATTTTCTCTTAAAGGAGAACACCGGACAGGTGATACAGAGCACATATGTTGGAGCAGAAAAAACATGCAGTTAAATTCCAGGTTGACCTAAAATGTAATGATATTTATAATGATGTTAAATGGTCAGGCTGTATGACACAACACATGTCACTGTATTAAAACAACAAGTAGTGTTTTCAGACACGGAGACGTCATCAGACGGATAGTCTTACTTTGTACAGTGCTGGTCTGACTGGCTGTCTGCAGTCCAGGTCTTGTTCTGGATCTTTCTCCACACTGGGGACAGGAGGAGTCTCCTGACTGGTCCCAGAATGAGGTGATGCACTGTTTGCAGAAACTGTGTCCACAGCTGGTAGAGACTGGATCCTTCAGGACGTCCTGACACAAAGCACAGCAGGACAGCTGCTCCTCCGCAGAAACATCACTCCTCTTCCTCTTCCTGTTAAGACATGTCTTTATAACTAAAATGCTTTTTGATTGGCCGACACTGTCTCATAGCTCAGATAGTGTTGTTACTTTTCTGTTTGAATTCAGCATTCAGTCTGTGATGACAGTGTTCCTTTTATTTCAACTCTCCTGCTTTCATCAACACTAATTATCTGAATTTCCTATCTGGCTGTCTTATCCACCTTATTCTCAGGTGTTACTGTAGACATGATTATGTTTGTAACTTCCGGTGAAGTAGCGGAAGTAGCAGTACGCTAGTTAGTTTCATTGGCTAACCATAGCGGCTAACCACCAATGGCGCTTCTTTTGAAAAGTAATTAACCTTCATTTTACAAAATCCTGCTTTATCTTTAACTAACGTTAAATTGGCATTTTCTAAAGTGTCACTGCGGAGCTGTGGTACGGTGTTCCGTACACGTTATGCCCGTCAGCGCCATGCCAGGCAGCACTCCTATGTTGTTAAGAGCCAGACAAGAATATTCATTAGACAGTCTACACTTTGACTGATGTCTTTTGGACTAGAGTTTTTGAGAAAAGTGGGGAAAAGTTACGCCTCTGCCTGTGTAGGTAGATCATAAAGCTTAATGGTGTTCCATACAGAGCGCATAACATGATTTCAACGACGATTAATGAAAATTTGAAACATCAAAATATTCAATTGATGTAATAAATACTAACTTTATTTACTTTTTATTGAATAGCGCTGCTGCAACATCAATATTGGGCGCAGGATTACATGCAAACAGCGTCTGTATTGACAGAGTTGCTGCCACAGTGCCAAGTAGTCAGTGAGCACCATTGATGTTAAAAACTCCTGTTTTAAAGCATTTATTCAACAAAGGGTGATGTATTTAACAACGTGTGATAGCAGAATAATCATTTCATACAGACCACAGTACTGTGAGAAGCAAAAAATGAAGTTGAAATGTACATTTTCACTGCGCAAGTCATCTCCCCTCTCAAGCTGCAGTCGGGACTGGAGCTTCCCCTTCGGGTTTGTGGGCGTACCTATGGGTGCACCTCACAAACTGACTGAAATCTCTCAGGAACTAATGGTGGAGGTCTCTGACTGGTCGGGAATGAAAGAGGGGGAACTGAAGATGACACGCATATAAATGTTATGCACGATCTGGAAGTATTTATTCAGTGATAGGCGGAAAAATGTCATCTGTACGGAACATGGTTAGTGTACAGAATATAAATAGTTAGTGTAGGTTAGTTGGGCTATAAAGAGCAGCGGAGAAGAGACGTCGGGTTCTTAAAAGGACCGACAGCTGTGTCAGGAGAACATCAGGTATGATTTCATGTGTAGGGAGGACTCAGCATTGTAGTGTTGGTTTAATGACAGCCAGTTACTTTCACTATTTCCTGTACAGTTTAAAATTTAAGGCAGTTTATGGCTCGGAGTGCAGGGCAGCATTAGACTACAGAGAGTTTAAGTACGGTTATCTGTGTGTAGAAAAAAATTAAACCTTGTTACTGTGGAAGTACTAATCTGCCTCAGAGCTTTTCAGATTGTTCATCTCTTCACCGTCTGTAGCAACGGAGTCAATAATGTAGCTAAATCTGCTAGTCTACGTTATCTGAGGCCACTTCTTTAGGTCGTCCTCCCATCCCTCCATAGTAGAAGGCAGAGCTATGATCACATTATCCTGTTTGAGCTGTAATAGGTGGTGTTCACACATGTTTTACTAGATTTATTAATACAATCGCTCTAGGAGAGAGGATCAGCGTAGCTTTACCGTGGAGACGATTCAGTGACACAATGCGCCAGAAGTTAGGGACATAATTCACGCAAGGGGCTAGGAACAAAGTGGATTAACCTCTTCACAATCCGACGGCTGCTATTCTGTCTTTCAGAGGCTGTAGCAGGCTCAATTTTCAAGATACTGGTAACATATGAAACTAGAAAACCTAAGGAATTAATTGTTACCAACCATGTCATACTAACTTGTTGGGAAGAATGCTCTGACCTCCAGATATGTGAATGAAAAATAGCTTTTCTGGGTACCCACGAGTCTCCACTTTACAGACATGCCCACTTTATGATAATCACATGCAGTTTGGTGGCAAGTCATAGTCAAGTCAGCACACTGACACACTGACAGCTGTTGTTGCATGTTGGGTTTCAGAGGGGTCCCGCCTCCGTGGTCGTCCTCCAGAGAGGTCCCGCTTCCGTGGTCGTCTACAAGAGGGGTCCCGCTTCTGTAGTCGTCCTTCAGAGGGGTCGCACTGTCGTGACTGTGCGTGAGTTTTCCTGCCCCATCCCTGTTCGGCTAGAGATGTCAATCCCCTCAAGCTGCCCAGCAAATCAGAGTCTCTACTGCCCAGTGGCCCAGCCAACTTCAAGCCAGTTCCTGTGACGGGGGTCCCTGACAACTTCAAGACAGTTCCTGTTTCGGGGGTCCCTGACAACTTCAAGACAGTTCCTGTGTCGGGGGGCGCGCCAACACTTGCTCCCCGTGTCCAGTCGGCGGTCCGGCTGACATCTGTCTCAGCTGGTCCGAAGTAGCCCCAAGTCCCTGCCTGGCTCATCACAGGACCAACCTACCTCCAGAGGAGTCCCGCCTCCATGGCCGTCGTCCAGTGGGGTCCTGCCTCCGTGGTCGTCCTCCGGAGGGGTCCCGCCTCCAGGGCTGTCCTCCAGAGGGGTTGCGCCGTCGGCCACCGCTAAAGTCCTGCCTTTGCCGACGCCTTCCTGATCAGTTTCTCCTCTCTGTCCTGCCCCCAGGCCGTCCCGAGTTTTCCTGCCCTGTTCCTGTTCAGCGCCCAGGCCGCTTTCCCCTTAATCCCTCCTCTGGACTCCCTCAACCCACCCCGCTGGACTTCAAAGTCTCTGTTTTAGAGACGTTTGGGATCCGACTCTGAAGAGGGACTTGGTCTTGGGTTTTGGTTGTAGTTTGTTTCCTGTTTTATTTTGTAGGTTCAACACTTTCTACAGCTACTTCACAGTAAAAGTCCTTCATTAAAGAGAGCTGATTATACCCTTACCAATCTCACGGTCACTTTGGGCAGCTTAGCTTGAGTAAGTTAGGTTTGACCTGAGGTTAAAAGTGGTCTAAATTTTGTAGCACACAGTATGTGTTCCACAACTGCAAACTCTGAATCATTAGTAAGTGAGCTTAAATTCCCTTAAAGGGACTGTTTGTAACTTCTTACACATATAAATCACCCGGGTCAAGTGTCCCATGCGCTCTCGCGTGTGGCTACGCTGTTCAGACAAGACTCCAACACAAACTACACGGAAGCACCAAAAACGCAAAGTTCTATCTAGTGAAGCCCATCTGTTAAACAGTGTTGGCCGCGGTCGGAGGACGCAGGGGAGACCGTAGCTTTGGTCTCCAGGACCGGAGTCTCTGCTGTACTCTGCTCCTCTGCTCCTCTGCCTGCCTTCACTCAGCTCGCTCCAGAATATCTAGTAAATGTGCAGTGGACGTTTGTGCAGAAATAACTGCTGCAGCTCCTCCAGACCAACAGAGGTTTCCCGTGTCTTGTGAAGTGACGGGGCTCCGTTATCGTCTCCGACCGGGTGCTGGTGTCTCCCTCCGGCCGCGGTCGGGAGGCTGAAGCAGGAAAAGCCAACACTAGGATCAGCATTGATTCATGGAGAGACCTTCGTCTGGTCAGCTAACATTACTGCCAAGCAGCTGAAATATAGAGTGATATTGTGGTTTTAGCTGACGTGTGTCGCCTCACTGTGTTGAGCGATGCTCATTCATGTCTATTTAGAGCGAGCACAAGCCCAACGCTGACTTTCGTTGACTTAACGGCCACAGGTGTCGCTGTTAACAAGCATTTCTGATTCTTAAAAACAGTCCCTTTAACAATATTTTACATAAGTAGTTAGTCAAAGAACAAACTCAAACCATCAACACACGTCAGTTCAGATCAGAAATTCACAAAATAACACAAACTAACTACTACTCAACGCTATAAAAATGAGTATCCTATTTAAGGTCTCTCCGCCTTTTTGTGTAATTTATTTTTAACTTGTTGCCACAGGAAAAACAGTCGATCAGAGAAGGCAACAATATTCTATATGTCTCATATTTGTCAACAAATCCCATTGAAATCATCAAGCCGCTTTACCTCTCCATCAAACAGCCCTTTCTGACGAGGAACTGAAGCCGTTATATTGCTCTCTTCAAAGCCACCAGACTCCATTCACAAAAGCAGTAATTCTACTTCCCAGAACACTGGAGTATACATACAACCCCACTTCAAAAAAAGCTGTTATAACAGCTGATTTTAGGAGAAGTCAAATCAACACTGATGATTCTGTCTGACGGTTCTTTTGTGTTTGCTCTCTCTCTCTCTCTCCCCTCTCTGTCCTTTTCTCCTGGCAGGGCATGTGTGTGGCAGGGGGTGTGGCTGGATCCTCCCATGGCAGCAACGAGGCACACCAGGTTTGTGTGTCAGTGACTGAGTTTTTGACATGTGCTCAGCCCTCGTGATTACTCCATGAGTCAGCAAGCTTCCTGCCTCCACTTCCTGTCTTTCTTTTTGGTTGGAAAATAAACTCTTTTCATTTTTACTTAACTGTGTCCGCCTCTGCTTTGGGGTTCAAACAAAACCTAAACCTCACAACAGTATTTTGAAGACAAATTTGAGAAAATGAATTTGAAGCTTTCAGATTTTGAATAGTTGTAAATCTTTACAGCGACTTCAACGTTCGGGCAAAAATATTTATATTTTCTTGAAGTGTAAATTGTGAAATGGAGTTTGAGGAGGCACCAACTCCCTCACTAAGTGTTTGGCTAAGCCAAATGGAGTTGATCACAGTTTTCTTTGTTTTCTTATGTGTGTAGTTAAGGGGTTAAGTGACTGACGAGACTGAGTGGCTTCAAGTGTAATCAGGTGTGCTATGATTGCCCAGGTTCTCCCTGCAGGTGTCTCCAGTCTGAGCTAATAGCAGTACTCGCCTGATAGGCCAGTTTGAACTGGAAGGACGGGCTGTTGGGTTATATTAGGGTGTGTGAAAGCAGAGTTTTAGGAGAGTGGTAAAAAGAGCAGCACCAGGCATGTGGTGAGCAGTGTAATTGAATGCAGAGGATTTTTCCCTCCATGTGTTTTTTCCTTTGCTTGATGGAATTTTTACAGACTGAAAATGAAAGTCTGCCTTATTTTTCAAGCATGCTTACCTGTCAGTGTCATGATTTATCTTCATGACTTTTCACCTTGCTCTCCTGCACCTCACCTTGCAACATGGAGGTTCTCAGGTGTTTTGTTACAGAAATACAATCAGTAGTTTGTGGCTATAAAACCCAGACTAAAATCTGTCTTAGTTTGAAACAGTATTTGCACTAGTTCTGCATCAAGAATATAAATCTTTTAGCAGAACATTTAGTCTTCATCTTCAATGCATCATCATCCACCAGGTCAGCTTACAGTAAAAACAGTCTCTTACTTTGACTCTGAGGGTCCAGGTTCATTACTGAAGTTCAGAGGTTCAGGTTTGGACCGGTCACTCTTTATAGACAGACAGCTGGGTACTGGAGACTCTGCTCTCGGTCTGTACTGAACTCTGCAAACACCAAGATGATTTTATTCATACTGCTTGAATCCTTGATGAATTCTCTGTTTTAGGTCATGAAGGTAGCTCTAAATACACAAACTACTGCTACTGTCAACAATAAGGAGGTTTAAAAGTTAGCCGTCTTCTTAGATTAGATTACATCTTCTCTAGGTGACCTACAGCTGTCACAGATACTAAGAGCAAGAGTTTATTCAACGAAGTCTGTTCAGTTTTAGTTGGCAAATACATTTGTGTAAAAATTTGAATATACAAACACAACATCAACAGAAAACATGGTATTGTCAGAGGTAACTAAAAATGAGTCCTATAAATGAGTTCGTAGCAGCTCTCTTACTTTGACTCTGAGGGTCCAGGTTC
>CAKAOH010029074.1:0-19960 GCA_916701665.1 Sebastiscus tertius | reverse complement strand
CTAATACTAGATTACTATTACTATTACTAATACTAGACTACAACTAATAATAATAATAATAATAATAATAATAATAGACTACTACTAATACTAATACCAGTATTAATACTAGACTACTAATATTACTACTACTACCACTTCTAATACTACTACAAATACTAGACTACTACTAATATTAATAATACTAGACTACTACTAATAATAATAATACTAGACTACTACTAGTACTACTACTACTAGATTACTATTACTAATACTAGAATACTACTAATAATAATAATACTACTAGACTACTACTAATAATAATAATAATACTAGACTACTAATAATAATACTAATACTAGACTGCTAATACTACTATTAATACTAGACTACTAATATTACTACTACTCCCACTTCTAATACTAATACTAGACTACTAATACTACTAATATTACTATCAATACTATACTAATAATATTTATATTAATACTAATATTAGACAACTACTACCACTACTACTAATACTAGAGTAGAGTGAAACCTCTCCTCCTCCTCCTCCTCCTCCTCTTCATCACTCAATGAAACATGAAACACATGTTGACATCATTCAGAGTGACTTCCTCTTCCTCAGGATATCATCATCTCTGATGTCATCACAATAAACGTCCAGAAATCCACTCAGACATGTCTTCAGTCTCACAGTGATCAGTGATGGTAGACAGGAGCTGATCACAGATCAATCAGTACTCTGACTACATGGAGACTAACACAGACCCACTAACCTGAGCCCAGCTGCACTACACACAGAAACACAGTGAATTAATAAAAGAATTAACTGATTGTTGTAAACACGTGGTTTAAATGGCCTTTAACCCCGTGTTGTGTTCAGGGCGGCGGCTCGGCCGTCATCGACATGGAGAACATGGACGACACGTCCGGCTCCAGCTTCGAGGACATGGGAGAGATGCACCAGAGGATGAAGGAAGAGGAGGAGGTGACCGCTGAGGCAGCCGCCACCGAGGACGACAACACCGAGGACGGAGAGTTCCTGGGCATGAAGGGGATAAAAGGCCAGCTGGGCCGGCAGGTGGCGGACGAGGTAAGTCCAGATGTGAGGTCAGAGGTCACCTGACTATAAAGATTCAGATCTATAGTAACACACAGGACACGCCACACGCTGTAGCCCAGATAACGGCTGGCGTGTGTCACCTGTCGGTTAAAGAGTTAAAGAGATGACAGCAGGTCAGTGTCACTCACCTGTGTGATGCGTTCAGGTGTGGCAAGCGGGGAAGCGTCAGGCCTCCAAAGCCTTCAACCTGTACGCCAACATCGACATCCTGAGGCCATACTTCGACGTGGAGCCGGTGCAGGTCCGCAGCAGGTATGACCCTCCACTTCCTGTTTATTGTCACCTGTTTCCTGCTCAGTGGGACGCTAACTGCTGCTAACTGTCTCCTCTCAGGCTGATCGAGTCCATGATACCTGTCCGCATGATCAACTTCCCCCAGGTATACGCTGCTACTCCCTGTCTCTACATGTGTCATCTTCTCAAACTCATTCAAGACAGGATTTTCACAATAAGAGCATCAGGTTCAGTCCTCTGACAGTTTGTACTTCCTGTGTGTAGAAGATCGCAGGTGAGCTGTACGGTCCTCTGATGCTGGTCTTCACTCTGGTGGCGATCCTGCTGCACGGCATGAAGACATCAGACACCGTCATCGTAAGAACACGCACACACATGCCACTGTTTCCCATAATTCATCTGTCCCGCCACACTTTCAGAATCAGCCGCCAAATTTTCATATATTTTTCAACGTGTGGGTCCCATCAGTTTTTCCGGGGGTTCAACTCGGTCGCTCTGTGTGGGAGGAGCCTCTCCCCGGTGTTGGCTGGCCCTCAGCGGGCGCATTGCCTCCATGTGCACCGCGACCGGTTCTGGGTCAGCGCAGAAAAGCCCGGGGTGAAGGTGGCCCGTGGCTCCACTGTGAGCTTTACAGCACACACGGCGAACACAACAGCGCTCAGGCCTCGTCTCTCTGACCCTTGTATCACTACTGTTCACACTGTGATACACCTGAAAACACTAAACTACACTATCTCCACTTCCTGTCTGTCTGTCTGTCTGTCTGTGTCTCTGTCTGTCTGTCTGCCTCTACAGAGGGAGGGTACCCTGATGGGAACAGCTATAGGAACATGTTTTGGTTACTGGCTCGGCGTTTCCTCCTTCATCTACTTCCTGGCGTACCTGGTCAACGCTCAGATCACCATGCTGCAGATGCTCTCCCTGCTGGTCAGTGACAGTACACACACAGTACACGCACAGTACACACACAGTACATCAGGGATTTTAAAGTTCTGTGTGTTTGGAAGATAACCATTCTCTAAGTTTTGGAACTGTAGTTCCCATGATGCTTTTGGGGATTTAAACAGGACATATAACATTGCCATGGATTCATTGTCTATTAGCAGCTCAGTACTTTATAACTGTGATGCTGAGTGACATCACTTCCTGTCTCCTGTTGTCAGGGTTACGGTCTGTTTGGTCACTGCGTCGTCCTCCTCATCACCTACAACATCCACTTCCACTTCCTGTTCTACGTCCTCTGGCTGCTGTGTGGAGGACTGTCCACTCTGCGCATGGTGAGGACTACGTTTCCCATCAGCCCTCTGTTGTCCCTCAGCTGGCCACTAACCTGGCTTGTGTGTCTCGTCCCCTGTCAGGTAGCGGCTCTGCTGTCTCGTACGGTCGGTCAGACTCCTCGCCTCCTCCTCTGTGGGACTCTGTCGCTCCTCCACATGCTGTTCCTGCTATACCTCCACTTCGCCTACCACAAGATCGTAGAAGGTCAGTCATCATGTACTGAGGTCATGTGACATGTGTTCACCTGCTGGCTAGATCGCCATGGTTACTGATGCTAAACTGGTCCGGACCAGTTTATGTTCAGAGTTTCAGATAGAAAGAAGGTTTGGTGTCAGAGTGAGACCTCCTATAGTTTTTGTGTCAGAGTGAGACATCCCGTCGTTGTGTGTCAAAGTGAGACCTCCTGTCATTGTGGTTTCAGGGCTGCTGGACTCTCTGGAAGGACCCAACCTCGCTCCCATGCAGCGGGTGGTTAGAGACGTGCCTGAGCTGATCCTGAACGCTACAATGAGGAGTCTGGGGACCCTGCCGAAGGCCCAATGAGACTCCCGCACACACAAACATCTCTTCATGTTAAACTTTCTCTGTTTGTACATTTTTTATTCTTTCTGTCTGTAATGTTTTGGGGTTATTTACATGTTCAGATGTATTTATAGTTTCTGTACAGAGACTCAAATAAACTTTATGAGCTTTAACACTAATTTTGTTTTTTATTTTTTGTTTTTATTATTGAGTGCACAATAATAGTTTAATGTGATTACTCAAATATGGAAATTACTGACTACGTCCATCCCTATTATAATGATTTATTTTAACTGTCAGCAATCATAATTGCAAACTAAAGATTTACTTTGAAATTCTTTATTTATTATTTATTATTATTTCAGCTGGATCAACCGTCTGTTATTATAACTATTATTATTATTATTATAGATTTATTTTAATGATCACCAATCATAACTGAAAATTAAACATTTACTTAGTAATTATATTTTATTAATTATTTATTAATATTTAATCTGGATCAACAGTCTGTTATTATAACTATTATTATTATTATAGATTTATTGTAATGATCACCAATCATAACTGAAAACTAAACCTTTACTTTGAAATTCTATTTAAAGATGTGTTTTTTTTGCCCTATGTGCAGCCTGTCAGGTAGTTCCTCCCCCCCCCAAACTGGGTTCCGCCTCCAGTCTCCACCAATCTTCTTTAATACATTCATGGGACCAATCAGAGCGGGGAAAGGAGAATGTGCTAGCAGGCTTTTTTTGCCTGCGAGATTCATGGCGAGACCGTGATCAGGGCATAAAAAACACACTTTTCACGTTGCGTACAGTCTGACGTCACCGCGCAAAGAGTGTTATTTACATACAGCGCGGGAAGCGACTGTAGAAAGACGCTGTGTAGACAGTAGAGACACTAGAGAGAGACAGTAGAGACACTAGATAGAGACACTAGATAGAGACAGTAGATAGAGACAGTAGATAGAGACAGTAGAGAGGATGAAGGTGTATTTCTGCGGGAGTATCCGCGGCGGTAGGGATGACGTGCACCTTTACCGGAGGATCGTTGAGAAGCTGCAGAGCTACGGGAGCGTGCTGACCGAGCACGTGAGCAGCTCCGAGCTCACCGATAGAGGTCTGACACATGCACGCACGCACACACGCACGCACTCACACTCACTCTCACTCACTCACTCACTCACTCACTCCCATTCTCACACTCACTCTCAGTCTCACACAGTCTCACTCACTCTCACACTCACACTCACCATAATAATTATTAATTCATTATTAATATCATTATTGATCAGCTGATTAGAATCAGTTTAGTAGATTTAGACAGTTTGGACTGATGGATGTGTAATGATCAATAGGATCAATGAGTTAACAGTCAGCTGTTATATTAAATATTAGATTCATTAAACATCATCTGTCTGTGAATGAGTTGGTGAGATTTATTTGACACCACAGAAGAAGACAGGTGTGTGCTTGTGTGATGTCACTGAGCTGCTGTGCTGTGATTGGACAGGAGAGGACGCCACAGCAGCAGGAGACCGATTCATTCATGACCGAGACGTGGACTGGCTGCGACAGTCTGACGGTGAGACAACAACAACCATCAATAAACTGATCAATGAAACAATAAACTGATCAATGAATCAATAAACTGATCAGTGAATCAATAAACTGACCAGATTGTGATTTGGCCCTGAGGAGTGTCTGCAGGTGTGTGTGACCTCTGACCTCTGACCTCTGTGCAGTGGTCGTGGCGGAGGTGACTCAGCCGTCTTTGGGCGTCGGATACGAACTCGGCCGAGCCGTCGACATGAAGAAGAAAATCTTGTGTCTGTTCAGACCGTCATCGGGACGCAGTGAGGACACTTCCTGTTTCCTGTTGCTAGCAATACATATACATACATATACAGTATATACAGACATATATATATATATATATATATACGTGTGTGTGTATATATATAGATATATATACACTGTATATACACACTCCAGAGTTCTCTACCTGAGTAGGTTCTGTTGTTTGTCCTCTTTGAGATAAACTCCACTTCCTGTCTCAGGTCTGTCGGCGATGATTCGCGGCGCCGAGGACGGCGAGCTCTTCATGGTGAAAGATTACAGCGAAGACGAAGTGGAGAACGTTGTGGAAGAGTTCTTCAACAAACTGAAGAGAACCTGAAGAACATCAGCTGGTCCATGTTGGACAGAATAATCTCAATAAATGAAATCTGTTTCTCACTTCCTGTTTTATTATTTAAAGAATTTAATCATTGGTTAAAAATATTAATTAATATAATTAAAAATATTAAATGAACCGGATTTAAGGTTCCAGACGAACCCTCCAGAGAACCCCTGATTGACCCGGTGGATCTGAACCAGCAGGGTTCTTGAGGGTTCTTCAAGGTACTTGAAGGTTCTTGACGTTTCCTGTCTGGCAGGTGACTGGCAGGTGGTGTGACATCATCAGAAGGGGGCGGTGCCCTCTGACAAAGCAGCTGCTGAACACGAAGACGGAAAAAAGAGCTGATTAATTATACATTAATTATAAATAATTCACAGAGCAGTTCGATCAATATCAGCTGTCGCTAGGCAACAGGACACACACACACCTTAATGAAGCTGCTTCATTAACTCTGATGAGCAGGTGTGTGTGTGTTCATCAGTATTAATGATGTCATTTAATCAGCAGCTGATCAGGTGACCTGAGAGCTGCTGCAGGGACAAACAAATCTTTACAAAATAAAAGTATCATTGAAACATTTTTACATTTTCACTCTGAACCTCGTTATAGAAATAAACCGACAGACTGAGCTACGTTTAAAATATTTTATTTGTTTTAAAATATACATCGTTTACAAATTCAGAAAATAAAATCGTTAGTAGAGTTTTAACAGTCTCTTTTTTTTTTTTTGTAGTTTTATTTCCCCAACAGGAAGTGAAACAATCAGACCAGGAAAAACACCACAGCTGGGGTCAGAGGTCAACGAGCTGAGAGTGAGCTGGGGTCAGAGGTCAACGAGAGTGAGTGACAGCACCTGTGGAGGCGGGGTTACAATCAAAGTTCAGCTCCGAACGTCCAACAATCGTTCCTCTGGTTCCAGTTCTCACTTCATTTCATTTGTCCTCAGGTGACCTCAGGTGAGTCCACGTCCTGAATAAAAACCCAGCCATCCGCGGTGGCCATGTTGGAGTCCTCGGCTGTTTGTGTTTTGAGTTCCAGAAGAAGAACATTAAATACAGATGCTAACGCTGCGTTCAGGTCACGTAGGATGGATGGTCGAGACTTTTCAAAATAAATGTGAGTGAATCATGTCGCACTGTGAAGAGTGATGCTGCATCGCCCTCAAGGGGTTTATTCCACTACAATGACCCGCTAGCTGTACATTATCACGCTTATTACACGGCTACTTACTGAAGAAATCAATAATCTCACACAACATGGTCGGCAAGAGTCCAACATCAGAACTCCGCCCATAGCAACAGTCTGTTATACATAGCAACGGTCTGCTATACATAGCAACGGTCTGTTATACATGGCAACGGTCTGCTATACATAGCAACGGTCTGCTAGAAAGAAATAACAGACTGTACAATGCTTTGATCGACCAATCAGAATCCAGTATTCAACAAAGCCGTGTAACGGCCTTTAACAACTGACCTAAACTAACATGTAGCATACCTCATGTTAGCTTAAGTCCATATTTAAACTTATACTAACATGTGGCGTAGCACTAAATATTCCATATTTAGAATATTGTACATTTAGTGCTCATTAACCCCCCCACACATACTTGAGCTAAACTCAGAAACGTCGGAGTTGTGATTAAATGTTGAACGTGGTTTTAAACGTGTGAACGTGAACGCAGCAGCTGACAAAAACACAAATGAACCGTTGGTTCAGAAAAGACACGTGAAGAAGAACATCCTCCTGGTGCATGCTGGGACACAGAGACTGACTGTAAACTGACCTCAGATCTGTACTGTCACAATAATGTTACAGAGCTGAGTGCTTTTATTTCTGCACTCACTTCCTGTCTTTTATTCTGAAAGTAAATATAGTTTCAGAGTCAGCATTTTACATTTTAATATGCCTGGCTTTATTAATGTTACTAATGCTTCATAGAGCAGTTATTAACTTAATAAGCACTACGTTATCATTAATAAGCTAACAAGACTGCTGTTATAAATGTTAATAAGGCATTAATAAAGCATAATTCATCTCCATGACAACAGAACAGAGTAAACTGATGATGACCAAGTGGCTTTGCGAAAAGCTCTGGAACATCTGGAGCTGGGAAATACTGAAAGAGGAAGAGGAGGAAGAGGAGGGACATGAGGAGAAGAGTATGACAAGAGAAACAGGAGGAGGAAGATGCCAAGACATGGTGGAAGTGAAAAGATGGGATGAAGATGATGATGATGATGAGGAAGAGGAAGAGGAAGAGGATGAGGAGGAGTGTTGGAGGGCGACCTTGGCTGAGACGACGTCTCCTATTATATTCATGAAGAAGAAGAAGAGTCATTAAAGTTTCATGAGTCCAGATGTAAAGTCTATTTATACCCAGAATGCATCACTCTCTCTCTCACGCATGCTGTGAAGTATTAGCGACCCATTTCTGACGGTAATAAAACATTAATAATTTAACAGCAGCCACTCGTTCTGCTAATAACTACAGCTGAAGAGGAGGAAGAAGGACTGGAGGGCGAGATGGAGGAGGAGATGGAGGAGGAGGAGGATGGTGTGTTTGTGTGTTCATGTGTTTGTTGGATTTGCAGCCGTCACGCAGATGAAAATGTTGTTTAAATAATTCAGCGGGCTGCAGTTAAAGGACCGAACCGCTGTTCTACATGTTTTATTCACTACAGTCACATCTAGGAGAAGCAGAGGAAGAGGAGGAGGAGGAGGAGGAGGAGGATGAGGAGTCACATCTAGTAAAACAGACTGAAGAAAAGAAGTGGACGAAACCTCCTGCTGTGAGCAGTGAAGCCTTAAAGCAGCCAGCAGGGGGCGACTCCTCTGATTGTATAGAAGTCTGATTGTATAGAAGTCTATAAGAAAATGAGCCTACTTCTCTCTTGATTTATTACCTCAGTAAACATTGTTAACATGAGTTTATGGTCTCAATCGCTAGTTTCAAGTCTTCTTCAATACAGCATGATGTTCATTTAGTAAATTATGGTCCCATCTAGAGTCAAATAGACCATAAAGCAGGGGATGCTTTAGGGCGGGGCTACCTTGTGATTGACAGGTCTCTACCACGGAGTTGTCCTTGTTTTAATTTTACAACTTTAACCCTTTAACCCTTTAACCCTTTCACAGCGTGTTTTCACTTCATCAGAGGTAATTATAACATTTTGGTCGCCTAGAAATGTCTTATTCAGTGTCCTGTTGTTCTTAGTAACACCCTCTCGTGTCACTTCTGTTGTAAAAAACCAAGATGGAGACGGCCAAAACCCAAGATGGCAAATATGATGAAATATTCTCTTATTTTGATGCATTTAATATTTGTTTCCTGCTAAGCTGTAAACGTGTCAATAAAGTTTTATCGTCGTCTGTGTCCCATCATGCACTCTGACAGCACCTATATCCCATAATGCACCAGAAGTGACGGTCATGAAGCTTCAGTCTGTGATTGGTGCTTGTGATAAACCGGATCAATACTCAATACTACTTTGATAGGTTATTAATTTGATTTAAAATATAATTCTTATGCTTTAAAGACTAATCAATCAATTAAGTAATGATGAAACCAGTTGAGATCAATACTGATCACAGACTGACGCTTTAATACAAACTCTTGACATTCCAACAGGGCTGATCAATATACAATCAATACTTCTACTTCCTGTGAAAAAACATGAAACACTGCTGAGAAAACAAAAGAAAAACAGTTCAGTGTTCAGGTTTGAAATCTAATGACTCTGACAGTCAATCAATCAATCGGTCAGTGAATCAATCAATCAGTGGATCAATCAGTGATCATTGGTCGTCGGTGAGCGTCACAATCAGAGCTGAGAGGAAGGCAACGAGCCAACATTCAACCAGCGACAACGACCGCAGACAACAAAGTGAGGTTAAAATACGGAAGCTCAGGAAGGCCAGAAACACTAGAGATGATTATTATATATTATATTATATATATGATTATTATTAATGTATGTTATTAACTCTGACCCCATTTACACCTGAAGTGTCTCAGTTGACTCGATCATAAATCATAAATCAATCAAACTTGGTCTTAAATCATCTAATCTGGCAGCTTTCCTGTAAAACTCTGTGAAACATACACACATCAATATTTCCTGATTACAGTTTGATTTTTGACATTCAGCACGTTAACAGAGTGCAAACGGGGTCGTATTAAATTCATCCTGATTCACTTCTTCATCTTGGTATTCCTCGTTCACTGACATCTAATAACTGATCAGATTTCAAAAATATTGATTTGTCCCCGATTGAAATCATCATCTTCAGGTGTTTGTGGCACTAACAGGCTTCCGTAGCAGCGTGACTACACGTCAACAGAAAAACCAAACAACAAAACAACAAACAGAGAAATGATAAAACTATCTGTTAATAATAATAATAATAATAATAATAATAATAATAATAATAATAACAACAACAATAATAATGGATTCATACTCCAGATGAAGAAAACAAAACCAGTCAGGTGACTAAATTATGACATCACAGGAAATCAACTAGTAGAGACGAGAAAATAAAAGTCTGACCTTCAGCAGGCCCGGCGTCGTACTCACAACCTTCCAGAGAGAGAGAGAGAGAGAGAGAGAGAGTGAGGGAGTGATAGGCACTGAGAGGGTGAGAGTGTGTTCATCCAGGTGTGTCTCATCGGTTCTCTTCAAAATAAAAGCTTCCCGTTGGGAAACAAGGCAAAGACGTCCGAAAAGTTTTTACTTTGTTTTAGTTTCTATTCTTTTCTTCTTCTTCTTCTTCTTCTTCTTCTCTGACAAACAACCCGACACACACACACACACATACATACACACATACACACTAGGCTTTAATATTGATTATAATACTGATTATTGATCTTTTAATCTCCAATAATCAACGCAATGTAGTTTATGTTGGACGCCACCAACCAGACTCTGTACGATTTTCTGAGGATTTAGTGAAACTTTCCATATTAATTAATATGTAACTCTGGTGAAGAACATTAATCTCTTTAGTCTTACTTGTTTTGTTTATTCTCAGATGACGGCGGCGGTCCACGTTGTGTTCTCTGTGATTTTTAGATTAATTTAGATTATTAATAATAATCAATACAAATATGACAAATGGAAGAAAATTTGTTTTCTGATTCTCATTAATCTTTAAAAAATACTGTTAGAATTTAATCTGATTACAAAAAAATAAAGTTTTTATTTACTAATAATTACAGTTGATGTTATATTTATCACACACACACACACACATACATACACGTGCACGCCGCGGCAGCATACGGTAGAGCATGGCTATATCCTGGATGGGCGTGACCTCTGACTCGGTTGCCGTGGGAACAGACAGCGGCAGCGGCGGGTGTCAGTCCAGCAGCGTGCCTTGCTCCTGGGCTCGGGTCAGGCTGTCTTTGCGGTGTAGGTGGTGCACGCCCATCCTCTTCGGGCTCCTCTGCGGACGCTGTTGGGGGGCAGCAGCGGCAGCGAGGGTGGGGTCGAAGTCCATGAGGCGTGGCGAGATGACGGGGAGGTCGTGGGGGAGGACGTCTCTCTCCTCGGCAGAGCTCTCCTCCTCCTCCTCATCTTCCTCCTCCAGCTCCTTCCTGCGGGCCTCGGCAGGGCTGGTCGCCACGGTGACCGCTGTGTCCCCGCTGCCGCCGTCGTCCTCCAGGTTCATCAGCAGCCTCTCGCCATCGTCCGTGGAGCCGTCGCCGCCGTAGCGCCCCCTCCTGCCGGGTCGAGGCTCAGTGTCGGTGTCGGTGTCGAGGCTGGACCCGCGGCTCGGCGTCCAGCTCCGCGCCGATGAGCCCTCCTCGCCGTCCGAGTACGCCGCTCTGTGACGGTCGGAGGAGGACGAAGCCCCGCCCCCCGGCGTGGGCCTCCTCCTCTGCAGCTCCTGAGCCGTCTGACTGCTGAATGACGTGCGGTGAGCCAGCGAGCCGTCGCTCGCCGGAGCCATCTTCTCCACAAACATGCGCTGCCAATTGGCCAGCAGGTCCTCCTCGGAGCTGCCAGAGCTCGCCAGGACGCTGAGGGCCTGGAGGGGGCGGGGCATTAAGTATATTCAGACGTTAAGAACAACAAACAAGCCCCTCCCCATGACCTCTAACCTCTGACCTCTGAGGAAACCAACCAGAATGTGTGGGTGCGTGCTTTACCTGCGGTGGGCTGCTGAACGGGCTGGACTGGCTGGACAGCGGCTCGCTGGTGGCGTCCCGCTGTGACGGTGGCGTGCGATGGTGGACCCCCCCGCCGGAGGAGGAGGAGGGGGCGGGGCTGCCGGGGGCCAGGCGCTCGTCGTCGTTCTGGACGAGGCTCAGAGAGATGGCCTGCCGCGTGGCGTAGGTGCAGTTCGGCAGCGGCGAGTTTTTGGGGATCTTCACTTTGTCGTCTGACGAGAACTCGATGACCTTGCGGCCGGGGTAAAGCGGGTGGGGGGGCGGCGGCGCCGGGTATGGGTTCAGCTTCTCGAAGGACTGAGCCCCCACTGCCTCCTCGCCGCCCGACTGCCCGTCCATACTGCTCTGACTGCGACAGGAACCGTTCTGCTGCGCAGCCTCCTGACCACCGTTCTCCCGGTCGCGGGCTTCGGTGCTGGCAGGGCCCGTCATGTCCACGTGCACGAAGACGTCCTCGGCAACAGGCCGGCTGCAGCTGCTGGACTGGGCCGAGTTCAGGACCAGCGGCTCGGGTTTCTCCAGGACGCGGGCGATGACGGAGGTCGGTACGACGTCCGCGGGCGTCAGACTGAGCGTGTCCGGGTCCTGAGGGCCGGAGGCGGGGCCTCGTTCCGGCAGGCTGCTCTTCATGTGTTTGTTCAGCATGTCCTGCAGCTCAGAGGGTAGCTGACGCACACAGAGAGACACACAGAGAGACACACAGAGTGAGGGACACACAGAGAGACACACAGAGAGACACACAGAGAGACACACAGAGAGACACACAGAGAGACAGACAGAGAGACACACAGAGAGACAGACAGAGAGACACACAGAGAGACACACAGAGAGACACACAGAGAGACACACAGAGGGACACACAGAGACACACAGAGAGACAGACAGAGAGACACACAGAGTGAGGGACACACAGAGAGACAGACAGAGAGACACACAGAGTGGATCAGCTGAATCTCTATAAACTTTAATTGAACCACACACACATTCTCTGTGTGTTACTCACATCAGCGAACTTGTGGTTCCTAAAATGCGACTTGTTGCATTTGAGCAGCTGGACGGCGAGATTACAGTCCTGTCGGTAACGCTCCTGAAGACACAAACAGATACACAGAAGAATAAAATGATGTCAGTTAATCAGAGCGCAGCACGAAGACCCTCTAATAACAGAGAAATCAATCAGTGGCTGTATTCGAAACCTCATACTGTACTAGTCGAACAACCTCATACTATACTAGTAGAACAACCTCATACTGTACTAGTCGAACAACCTCATACTATACTAGTAGAACAACCTCATACTATACTAGTAGAACAACCTCATACTGTACTAGTCGAACAACCTCATACTATACTAGTAGTACAACCTCATACTGTACTAGTAGTACGTACTGATTTGGCCAAAATGTAGTATGCACTATGCAAACATAAGCAAAATCTCCAGTATGCCAAAAATACCCAAATGTCGTACTGATTTGAAAAAAATCTCCAGTATGAATCGGACCAGTCTACCTCGACTACTGTATCCCACAATGCAAAGCGCTGGACCGCTACAGGCTACAGTTACAACAACAACAGCAGCCAAAAAACGATTACGACTACTATTTCATCACTAAATTCACTTCTGAAAGTTTTTGAGGCATACTACAGAGGAACGCAGTATGCAGGATGTACTGTATACTGCGTTCATCATAGTATGTAGTAGGCGGTTTCGAATACAGCCAGTGTGATCATCAATCAATATGTTCCTCCGATGAGCCCCATTGGGTCTGAGCATGCTCAGTGTGGAGCATCACAGTCAGTGCACAGTGTCTGTTGGATTTGTACTAGTGAATGTGTAGCAGTACTTGTACTTGTAGTACTTGTACTAGTAAATGTGTAGCAGTACTTATATCAAAGTATCTGTATTTGTGAATGCTTAGCAGTACTTGTATTTGTAGTAGGAGTACTGGTAGTAGAAGTAGTAGTACTCACGTTGAGCTCCTCCAGCCGGTCAATGGCGTTCTTGGCGTCCAGCAGCTTGTTGGTGAGCTCGACGATCTCCTGGTCCATTGTCTTTTTGTCCCTCTCCACTTTCCGTAGCTGTGGGACCAGATCATGTGACATCATCAATTGTCAATCACAGCTGAGGCAGCCAATCAGGAGCCAGAGGTGACAGGAGGCGGGCCTACATTCAGATAAACTAAAGGAGCCACAGTCAGAAGATCCTTCGCGTTTTATTAACAATTATTAATAAATAATAATTAATTATTATTATTAGGATTATTATTATTTATAATAATCCTAATAATAAATAATATAATTTTAAAAATAATTAATTAATAAATCAGCTTTAGGTCATCACTTTAACTCTCATCTACAAGACAGAACTAAGATCAATAACTGATGAGACAAACAGAGTCCAGTGACTACTGCCTATCAATCAACATCAATCAATACCTGAAGGTTATAATAAAATAGAATAAATAAACACTCAGTCTAAATTAAAACTTTTTAAACCAAAACTATGAATCAAAGTTAAAACTATTAAAATTATGAAAGAAGTACAAATAATTTACATCAGAAAAACTTTTTACTACATCTCATAACTTCAAACTTGATTTTAAATAAATATAGATAAAGTTCAAATATGTTATTATTTAAATATGTTAACTGTGAGTATTTATATATCTATCCTCTCAAACATTTCACTGATAGGATAATATGATAATAATAATATAGATGGAAGAATATGAGGTGTTATCAGTGAGTTGTGTTTCTCCTCCAGCAGAGCTTCATTCATAAAACTAAAAGACTCCTCAACATGAGGTCAGGACAGGAAACAGACACCACAGAAGAAGAGAACTGAGGAGGAGGAAGAACATGAATGAAACGCAACTGCATGAACCCATGTCTGACTGACGGCCGCCTGATGAAGATGAAGATGATCATGAAGATGATCATGAAGATGAAGATGAAGATGAGTCAATCCATCACAGAGCAGCGAGGAGAAAAAAAGAGAGAGAAGATGAAGACATCAGACAGAAGAGGACAAAGACAAACAGGAAGTGTTAAATCTGCTCCGTTTAAAGAGGAGAGTTCAGATATATTAGCATTCAGTCTGATTTTACAGATATGACTCTTTTATTTTGTAATTTCTACCTTGCTATCTAGCTAGCGAGCCGCCATGTTACAGTGACGTCACTACACCATACGTAACGAAGTTGGTTCTCCTCCAGCGGTGGACGTCAGACGGTCAACACTGCGTTAAATAAGGACAATGTTGTTCCTGAAGGAAATTATTGTCCTTACGCTGGTTCCTATAAATATATAAGAGATATATATACGATATATATATCATCAGTGAGTTAGCTGAGGAGAGAGTCAGACCGTTACCATGGTAACAAGGTAAACTTACTCTCACTGACCTCTGACCTACTGCTCTGGCCGCCCATGGCAACCATCCTGCTGTCTGTCAACTGCACTTTTCCACAGTTAATCAATACAGCGCCTCATTTAGTGGTCGATCAGTCACTGATCAATGACACACACGCACACGCACATGCATGCACGCACGCACACACACACACACAAACTCAGACTTTCAGTGTTTCAGGCGGATGTCAAAAGTCATGTGATGTGAGGGAGGTCAAAGGTTACCAGAGCGTGGAGCTTCTCCTCCAGGTCCTGATTGGCTCTCTGAGACGCCGTGTAGCTGTTCTGGAGTCTGTAGAGAGACAGAGAGGAAGAGGAAGAGGAAGAGAAGAGAAGAGGAAGAGGAAGAGGAAGGTGTTACTGAGCATGCCAACAAGACCGACTCTTCTTCATTCACTATTCATTATGGCTGTATATTCACAACCACCTACTACTACATACTACTACTGACTACTACTACACACTATTATATACTACTACTGACTACTACATACTACTACACACTACTATACACTACTACTGACTACTACTACACACTATTATATACTACTACATACTACTACTGACTACTACATACTACTACACACTACTATACACTACTACTGACTACTACTACACACTATTATATACTACTACATACTACTACTGAGCTCACGGGACCGAATCTTCTTCATTTACTGTGATTATGGCTGTATATTCACAACCACCTACTACTGACTACTACTGACCAACGTACTATACAGTACATAATACATAATACATAGTACTGTCAAACGCAGTACACAGTACATCTGATCCAGATCAGAGTCTTATCCAGATCATCAGAGTCTGATCCAGATCTTCAGAGTCTGATCCGTATCATCAGAGTCTGATCCAGATCTTCAGAGTCTGATCCAGATCTTCAGAGTCTGATCCAGATCTTCAGAGTCTGATCCAGATCTTCAGAGTCTGATCCAGATCACCAGAGTCTGATCCAGATCACCAGAGTCTGACCAGATCATCAGAGTCTGATCCGGATCATCAGAGTCCTCACCTGCGGAACTTGTCCCTCATCTTGTCCAGGTCGTCTCTGGTCCGGCTGAGCTCCGCCTCCATGTAGTGACGGCTGCCGTCAAACTCCGCCTCCATGGCCTCCATCTTGTGGTTGGAGAGAGAGAGGCGGCGCTGCAGGTCCTCATTCTGCTGCTGGAGGATTCTGGATAACGAGAGGTCAGAGGTCAGAGGTCAGAGAGGGTCTCTTAGTTTCACATCAACAATCTTTAATGTCTCCAACACGGTCTTTACATTGCTTCAACATTTATCCACCAAAACATTTAGAAACCACTGCACTTACTATTCTGAGATACTTGTACTTACTTGAGTATTAGTATTACTTTGAGTATGTTCTGCTACTTTCTACTTCTATTCCACCACATCTCAGAGTAAATATTGTACTTTATCACACTATCAGTGTGATCAGATGAGTGAGAGAGTAAAACAGAGTCTCACCTGATCCGATCAGAGTCCGATAACGCCTCCTGAAACACAACAAACAGGGTCAGTACAGTCTGGAGCAGATCATAGTGAGACAGGGTGGTTAACACAGTGAGACAGGCTGGTTAGCACAGTGACACAGGGTGGTTAACACAGTGAGACATGGTGGTTAACACAGTGACACAGGGTGGTTAACACAGTGAGACAGGCTGGTTAACACAGTGAGACAGGCTGGTTAACACAGTGAGACAGGCTGGTTAACACAGTGAGACAGGGCCATCTAGTTACTGCAGCTCAATCTGTAGTTTTAGAATACTTCAGGAGTAGACGGCTGGGTAACGTTATCCATCTTGGACACTAAACACTGGCGCACTTTACACTATGCATCCTATTTACCACTTTATTATACTGCACATATGTACATATTACATTTATTTATTGACGGACTGCACACACTATGTTCACCTATTCACTCTGCATGTTTTATATCTCTATTATTGTTTTTATAATTTTTGTATACCTTTACCTCTCCTGTGTTTGCTGATGTTGCTGCTTTGACACCATTTCCCTCCAGGGATTAATAAAGGTTCATCTTATCTTATCTTATCTTAGATTGTCTGTCTACAGAACTGGCTCGTTCAACTTAATGCTTCATCCACACACTTGTCACAGCGTAGGAAAGCACAGTGCTAATCGCCAGATGAGTGACCACTTTGTTTGGCTCATTTTCTGTGTTGCGTGACAGCATGGTAGAAATAGCAAGCCAAGCTAGCCAAGTAGCCAGCCGTCCGACCAGCTGGCAGGTGACCAACGGCAGCGTTGTACAGATAAATTGAGGGCGTGTATAAATCTTTGGATGCCTATAGTTAACTATCCTTCAGTAAAGTCAGTCAAAAAGAGAGTCGTACAATATCGGTGAAGTGTTTCAGAGATGGAGAGAAAGGGTTGCTAATAGTTTAGCCTTCTGCTAACGGCCAACGGCTCACGGCTGCAGTTAAAGGCTAAATATTAGCAACATTTACTCTCCATCTCTGAAACATTTCTCTGATATTGTAGCTTGCTAGAGCCTCGAATCACAGTTTGTCATCTCAAATGTTTGTGATATCTGGATTCTGGCACCTAACAACACAGCAAGATGACATTTTAGATGTATGACTCCAGCCCACTGCTAGTGTTAGTTTCCTTTGTTTAGCCTCCAGCTAACACCGTGAGTATTGATTGATTGATTGATTGATTTTAACCCCACTGAGGGAAGTTCCAACAACCTGACTGGAATCAGTAAACATCAATGAGACGACGTCACAGAGACGGACACATGTTTCCTGTTCCTTCATTGATCTCTGTCGACATATGGAAACATGTCCTCTCCCAGCATGCAGTGGGGTTTTTACACGACGGATGCTGTCAGCTGTTCGATCGCCTGCAGAGCTGTAAAATCAATGACTCGGCTGCTAAAAGGCCAATCAGATGGCTGCGTTCTGCGGCTCTGATGATATGTTATAGACACTTTATCAGTTTCCTAAAGCGTCGTTATTGGTGATCAATATCAGAGCATGTAGAGAGTAAACGCCTGTGGCTGGTCGCATTATGATAAACTCAGGTTTCATCTCCTCACCTTTGTACTGTTGCATTCTGGGTATTTCAGGGTTTAACGCTGTGGTCTGAAGACGCCTTTAAACTTGATTTATTACTTTAAACGCACCTCCTATGTTTGTCTTCAAACAACAACACTTAAAATCACATATTTTTGAATGGAGTTTGGTGAGTCAGTCCTGACCCCAGGACTAGAGACTAGAGAGGAGGAGGAAGAAGAGGAGCAGGAGGAGGAGGAGTGCACACCCTCCTCCTCCTCTCCTCTCCCTTCTCTCTCCTCCTCTTCCTGCTCCTCCTCTCTCCTCCTCCTCCTCTTCTTCCTCCACCTCCTCTGACCTACCTTGATGTGTGCCAGTAGAGACTGATTAGAAACAGGAAGTCTGTGTTTGTGCGTCTCCTGAACCTCCATCTTTACTCCTCTAAACACTTCCTCTTTAGGCCCCGCCCTCTCTGCGATGTCAACCTGCTGTCGCGGGGTCTCCTGCACCGCCCGCTCCTCCTGCAGGGGCTGGTACCGGCTGCCAGGCCGCTGCATCGCCGCCACCCAGTCGTCCCAACGCCGAGTCCGGTCCACAGGCGTCACCTCCACCTGCTGCTTCCTGTGGGCGGGGCGGCTGTGGCGCTGGGGGGCGGGGCTTCCTCGCTCGCTGGAGGGCCTCTTTCCGAGCAGTGTGAGGTTGGCGGGGCTCATGACCCGACTGGTGATCTCGTCCAGGAAGTTGGAAAAGCGGACCTTCTCCTCAAGAGCGTGCATCCTCCAGTTCCAGTCGGTCCTGCAGGGGGAGGGCGGGTCCGAGGACCGCCGCGAGGCCGGTGCCCGCTGATTCGAACGGTCCAGAGAGCGAGTGGGCGGGTGGAGGGTGGTGCCGCCCCGCACCGTGCCCTCATCCAGCAGCTCCACTGACTTAGACTTCCTGATGATGTCGTAGGCGTGCTCCAACCCCAGCGAGGCTGGCTGCTTCAGGATGCCCTTCGGAGGCGTGGCGGTCTGCGTCCGGTGAGTCTGGTGGTGGCGCGCTCCTCTGGGGACGCGGGCGGGGCAGGGTTTCCTGGCAGTGGCAGGACTTTGATGTGCTGGAAAACCCTCGCTGAAGAAGTGACTTGTTGTATGGCGAGGACTTGTGGTGACGCCCACCGCCATGGTTCTGGTCCGGTTGGGCCGGTGGCTGCTGAAGCGAGGTGGCGGAGGGATGCAGAGCTCCAGGCTGGACAGACTAGAGATATCCAGCTCGCTGTCAGAGAGTGGGGGCGGAGAGGTAGGGACGCCATACCGTGACCTGATGCTCTGCGAGGCGGCGGCAGCGGGGATGTGGGTGAGGTGCTGCAGGGAGGTTAGAGGTGTGTTTAGGGTGTGTTGGTTTACCTGATTGATGTCGGGCTGCGGCGCAGGCGGAGGCTGAGCAACGGGCAGGGCGTGGCGTGTCTCGCGGTGCTGTGGCGGAGCCTTACGGTACGGCTTCCTGGCCGGGGCCGCGCTCGTCATCCTGGGCCCTACTTCCTTCCTCGCTGTCGGTCTGTCAGTCCTGCCAGCAGAAGAAGAGTTAGAGAACGACACAGATGCCCACCGATCGCCCGCCAACTGCCCGCCAACCTCCGACCACAACGCCTCAACCACAACTGGACTCTGACAGCTGTTTCCCTCCCTCTCGCTCTCTCTCTGTGTGTGCAGATCAATGCTCGGTCGCCCCTCATCAACATCAAACACGCCTCCTCTCTGCTCACACCTGCATGTGTATGTCTCTTTGTATCTCTGTGAGGACCAGGCTGGAGGCTCTGACCTGCACTGTGCAGGTGGACAGTCCGACTAGTCTATCTCTGTGAAGACCAGGTGTAGCATCTTCACTCTGTAGGTCCAAAACTACAACATAAATGAACGGTGGTCCTCACAAGTATGTCAATACATGTACTGTGTGTCTATGTGTGTGTCTATGTATATGTGTGTGTGTGTGTGTGTGTGTGTGTGTGTGTGTGTG
>CAKAOH010029073.1:26978-104785 GCA_916701665.1 Sebastiscus tertius | reverse complement strand
TGGAGAGAGGAGGGAGGGGGGAGTTTAGGGTTGGGGGGGGGGGTTATGGTGGTGTGAGGATTGCGGGCTGTGGTTGGGTATGCCAGTGCCACGTGTCTAGCCTGGCACCTCTTGCTTCTCGGCTCGAAGGATGTTGGACCGAGAATCTGGCTGAGCCTGTCCGGCTTCTCTCTGAACCAAAAGTGGGGTGAGTGTTGCACTGTGCTGCATCCTCTTGTCACGATAACTCTTAAACCTTTTTTTAAAAAGATGCTGTTGTTACTCACGAAAGGTTTGCAGTGAATGTACGTTCGCTTTTTCGAACGTCGTGGGGGGAGAGAGGATAATCTAGACTAAGGTTGGAAAGCATGCACTTTGGCATTCAAAGATGCAAACCGGAGCTTTATTTTTTTATGTTCTCACTTAATTTTATTTAAGCGTCTGCAATGCATCACTCAAAACATTGTCCGTTCAGGAACGTTAATGAAATGATTGCACAACATCGGGCCTCGCAAACCGGGGCCTATGGTTATTCGGATTTGAATGTTTTGGGAAATTGCCCCAAATAGCTTCTTACTCCTGGCATACAAGACCAGAACTTCCATCCACCTTCCTGTCTCTCTTTCACTCTCCCTCTCTACCTGCACCGTCTCCTCACTGACATCCTTTCATCCCGTCCAGAGACGTTAACAGGACCGTTGTCCTTGGTTGGTCCACAGACCACAGATGCACTTTAATCTGGTGGAAACTCTAATCTCTCTCTTTTCCTCGCTCCCTGTCTCAGTATACAGTAGTTGCCATTTTAAATTTGAACTTTGTAGCATTTTCTTTTTATTGCCCCCGCTCAAATGGCCAAAACAGATACATTATTTTTCCATATAATAATAATTACGCACCGGTGCTTGGCATTTTATTGGGCCTTGCAATCAGAGAATATTCGTTATGGGTCCATGAATGACCTTTTTACTGTTTATAGACACTGTGAAACAATTGAGTAGAAGGAGAGTGATATTATGCATGGAGACATTTGCTTTCAAGTGGTATTTTCTGATATTGTGCCAGGCTTTGGTTGCTCAGTTGACTGTCCCTTCGGTATTCTCATCTTGGTACAGTATGATTTAGCTATTTTGACAGAATGAAGCCGAAAATATTTCTGAGGCAACACAGAGCTGCCTTTTTTCTCTCCTACGGAGAGGGAAACTGTTGCGAAGGGTTCTGCATGTTTCAGAAAAATTCTGGTTGCCCTACAGCCGTGATGCAAGTCTTAGTTTCCTTTGCATGCTCATTCTGCGAAAAATGTTGTCTTCGCCATTTTGCATGAATTTCTTTGGACATTGCTAATCGCACACATGTTGTTGTGTAAGTTGAAGGGACGTTTATTTCACAGTGAAACTTCTTGTTCCTGTGGAAACTGTGATGCGTCAGTTTAGGCTGTGAGTGTGTGAATGTGGAGGGAATGGAGGCTCCTGTCCAGGGACCCAGTCTGCTGTTGGTCATGACGCAGCAGCATCATCCGATCTCTCTGTCCTCGGCGAAGACTGCACAAGTGCACGGAGCTGCCGCAGTTCGCCATTTTCATGCACCGCTTTGAGCTTCGTTTCACATCGATATGTGCCCGCTTTACTTGTGGTTATTTATCGAATAGAAACGACATTTATTGGCAATTAATTTGTATTTTTCACGATTGTAGTTTTTGTTTTTATTATTTTTGGGACTAATTTCTAATTCATTTTTTTTCCTCTTTTCTCTTTTCTTCATTTTTTGGGTTTTTATGTCATGCAGGTCGGTCATAATCCTTGTCCAGAACATGTGGGAGCCTGAGAGAACCGAAGAGGATTAAAGACCTTCCCACTCTGCCACTCGTCCTCCAATCAGACCACTTCGTTTGACCGTGGAGAGCCAACGGCGCAGGGCCCTCGACTGGCAAAATCTTTTACCCGGCTGCTCCAATAGCACCCAGCCAGCAGGTTTCCGCTGCTTGAAAGAGCATGTTGCCAACGCTCTCCCTCTGCTCCATCATCTGGCTCAACCGGGGTATCAAGCTGAGGAAAGTGCACCAGCCCACCAACACCGGTCAGGTCTGAAACCGCTGCCGCCGCAGACGTAGCAGCTGCAGAACGCTACCTTATTGACTTTTTAAAAATGCTTCTAAGCTTTGGGTGACTCCCCCTCCTCCCTTCATCCCCCCGACCCCCTACAGCCACCGTACCAACACCAGAGTTTAGTGACTCAGACCCTTTTGGTTCCTGAAGAGGATTTCTGTATAGCCGAACCCTGTTGTTGCAGTGGGACTCGGGCTGCACCGTCTAATCCTCTATTCAGTGGCCATTTTGATTTTTGCCTCCCTAACAAAATGGCGACGGAAGGTTTTCAGTACCTTGCCCTTTACGCATTTACGAAGGACCAGGAAGAGGACCTGGATCTGCAGCCTGGGGACCTTCTGACAGTCAGCAAGGCCTCTCTGCTGTCCATGGAGAACTACCAGGAGGGCTGCGTGGAGCAGCCCGAACGCCTCGGCTGGCTCCTTGGCTACAACGAGCGCACCAAACAGAGAGGCGACTTCCCAGGGACGTACGTCGAGTATGTGGGACCTGTGAGGATGGCGCTCCCATCGAGTCAACCCAGGTCCCAGCGACCGCTCCCTGCTGCCCCAAGACCAGAGTCGTCTCTAGGTAAGAGCCTTTTTGGATACATAATACTCTGTCGCATGTTTTTTTTCTCAGCAGTGTAGCTGCGCGCTAGCTGCCGTCTCCGTAAGAATAATGATACGCTCGTAGCGCGATGCCGTATTCAATTTTAAGGTGAGCTTAAAATATAGTGTCACATTAAGTTGGAGTTAAATTAGTTTGAGAGACCAGCACAGAAGTTACTGGATTTCTCAGTATGTAAATAAACAACAGCCTTTTTGTTATTGCAGTATTCGCCATTTTGTATGAATTTCTTTTGATGCTGCTAATCGGCCATGTTGTGTAAGTCGAAGGGACGTTTATTTCACAGTGAAATTTATTTCATCCTCTGGAAACAGAGTTTTTCAAACAGACATTTTTCTGTTTGTTAATTTAAATTTTTGTCTGCTCTTTTCAATATTATAATTAAAGCGTCGTACGTATTATATTACATTCCAAGATGCTCAATTTTATTTTGTTAGCCAGCCCCCGGTATGCAGAAAGAATCAAATTGGAAAGGAGTTACCGTTAACCCACAGTAATTTATACCACGTTTGGTGCTTTTATGAATCTTTCTGGATCCGTCTTTATTCTTGGGAGGAGGTGTGATTTTTTATTTTTTTTTATTTTTTTTTATTTTTTTTTTGACATTGACTTTTTTTTTTTGCAATCAAAACAATTGCATTTTTCGTTGACACTGTTTTAAGTACAGGACCAGACCATCGACACCGATTTAAAACCAGCTATCGGCTGTTAGTTGGTGGGTTGCTGGTCAACCACACCGGGAGTTTTGATAGGGCTCTCACATTTGGCAGTGACCTCGAGATGACCCTTTAATCTATACTTAAAAGACGTCATAAGCCTTACCTCTTTGGAAGCACAGCTAACCAAACTCTCCACTGAATAATAAAGGGCTAATCCATCTACTTACTGGACTCTCCTGTACAGGTCTGGCATTGATTCTGTCCGTCTGTGTGGCCCCCTTTACATTCAACATTAACATGTGTCTTTGGCATCCAAACTGCATCTGGGGCTTATCTGCACAAAAATGCTTGGCTCTCCTTCGCTGTGACCCGGTACTCAACTATGGGTAAAAGATCGCACAGGCAGGACGGGCTGCAAGCGCTGATTTCAAGTTAGAGATATTAAATATGTGAGTGTATTTTTTGGCACTCAAATTATAAACTTGTTTACTGACATTTTGAGAAAGAAATGTTTTAATAGCTGTGCTTGTATTTTTGTGCCAATTGAGTGTTATTACATTATAACATTTCAGGGAATACAATGTCACATATTTCACAAAGTGCTCTGTTCTTTCACACCTCTCTTCACTCCTGTGACTTTGGGGAAAATAGGCACGTCTGATATTTATTCATAATAGTAAGAGCCTGCTTTCAGCTGCGACGGCGTCCAACTCAAACATACACTTGGCTCGAATCGGTCGAGCTCAACTTCAAGTAAAAACTTTGATTTGTTACCAAAGTTCCTCCACGCTCCCAAGATTTCCATCATTTTCTCCTCATTAGCACTCCCTTGCTTTTGGCTTCAGCTGGTTAATTTATTGCTTCCTTGTATGGGATGCCAGAGGAAAAGGTGCAAAGGGCCAAAAGATTAATAAAAGTTTTTTATATCATTCTGCATATAAAACCATGCATTCCTCCTCTGTCAGAAGCTGTATTCTCTGTAATTCCCCAGTGCTTTTTTTTTTTATGACAGATGGGCTGAGTACCACTCTGAGCACGTAGGCTGTGAACTCTGAATTACCTCTGGTTGAGCCAATTGGCTATTCATCGCGTACAACACAGTACACTGGGCCTCATTCAAATTTGAATTAATTTCTCTGTATTTTTTTTTTCTGAAAAGTCCTAAAAAAACAAGGAGCTGCTGCACAAATGTCTTCAGCTTTCTTATCACATGAGTTCTCCATGCCAGTAATATAATAAAACAACGGAGAGTGAAGGGGGGTGTATTAGCGAGTGAGCACAGGCCTTAACTCTCTCCAGTAGAGGCAGGTGAGGAGGACAACAGTATCCTCGTGGTTTGATGGGCAGTGAAACAAACCATTTGGGCAGCAGGCGTTTGTGTCGGTGATGTGGAGAGACGGGCGGAAGAACCAAATTAAACCCTAAGAGGGGGTCGAGAGGGGGCTGAAGGAAGGATACCTTGGCTTAGCACCAAATGTGCATTTTAGATTAGAAATGGTGAAGCCCAAATTTTACAAATATCATCTTTAGTTCCCTGAAGGAGCCGAGGCCCTGGACGTTGTGTGAATAGAGCTATTGTTAGTGTGGCCCATTTACTATTCGCAGGGATTGTAACGTTTGGTATCAAGGGGCAGCACCACGGCCTGGTGGTTAGGAGCTGACCGAGTACGGGTTTAATCCCAACGTCCATCCTTCAAAGCTGTAACTTTTAGCAAATATGATAAAGTTATTTTTATAAAATGGTCACTATATCCTGACAGTAGTGCATGAGACAGATGATCTGTGAAAAAAAGCATGTTCCTCTGTGTCCTCCTAGTGCTCCTAATGCAAGTTTTTACCGCGCCGCCTGAACAATTACAACCAATCAGAGCTCCAGAGGAGTCTCTGGTCAGCTGCCAATCACTGCTGGTGAAATGAGCCAGCCGCCATGTTGAACACAGTCGAGCCAAAACCAAGCACCGCCCATCAGCTGGAGCAAACTTTCTCATTTTGCAGCTACACTGCAAGATGTTTCTGAAAACATTTGAGGTGAGAAATAGGCATTATAGTAACAGAATAGTGATTCATATTTGATCAGCGCTGCCTAGTTTGACCGTTTCATCAGAGTTTGTGAGTGATTGGTTGTTTTTCTTCGGCACTATAACATCTTGTAAATGCCATTAGGAGCAATAGAAGTACACAGATGAACATGTTTTTATTTTTTTATTATTATTATTTGTCTCTCTCATGCACTACTGTCAGGATATTGTGACAGTTTTATAAAAACACCTTTTTTTTTGTCATATTTGCTCAAAGTTACCGACTTCAACTTTAACATGTAGCTGAATGTTTGAGTAAAACTGACTACAAGCAATTTAGCACTAATGCATTAATCTTAAGTACAGTTTCAGAACACAAAACGTTCTTGTTTGCTTTCATAAGAAAGTTCAAAGTGCAAGTGAAAACTTAGTTCTGCACGTTGCAGGACTAAGTTTTCGTGTATACAAGAAAGCATATTATTAGGAAAACTAAGGAAGGAAATCATTCTTTATATGCACTGCAGTAACGTGGTTACTATAAAACCTACATTTACATACAGATGGTCAGTTATCAGGTTTCTGCACAGACCTCGATGATATTTAAATTTCAGCCTTTGAAAGCTGAAATATTTTTTATCAGTGATGTTTTTGTTGTTTGTTCCTGATCGGAGCATTTTGACTGACGTGTGCGCTGCAAGGACCGGCTCTCTAAGGAGAGAGTTTTTCTTGCTGTTCTCGTGTGTGCAAAATTACTTATTCAGACTCGTATATTTTCGTTTCTGTTTTAGTCAGACATTTGGGTCTAATTATTTTGAGCTACAATTGATATTCGCTTTCTTCACTACACACTGGTGCTACAGTGATACTACAGTGGTCTTTGTTATGCAAATGCATGCATGTAAAAGTCTCATTGGAAGCCCAGTTAAATGTACACATTGCTAAAAGATTAGGTTTCTTTAGCAGAAATCTTAATGTTTACTGGGTTTTTCTTAATCCCTTACCCAGATTAAGGAAACCAGGTTAACTCATTTGCATTCAAGAAATCAGGTTACTGCAGAATGTCGACAACAACCCGTCTACTTTAGTGCATGTAAATGTACCAATGTTTTTCAGCAGTTGAAGGAAAAATGCAAAACGCAGATTTCTTGTTGGCCAAAAGATGCAAATGGCTCTGCTTTTCTTCTTTCTAAAATTGCACAGTAGATTCTGGGTTGGCAGATGATGTCATATTAGTGTGAATATTTGTCCAAGATGGACTGCAATAGAACAGGCCCTGTGCTACTGATACACAAGAGCTTGTAAGTGTTTATGTGCATAAAAAAACGAAATCACTCTGTATTTATTGTTGTTTTTCTTTTGGTGTTGTTTCAGCCATGAAACATGCCCTGCTTTAAACACAACAATAATGTTTCTACATTGAGAAATAGCTTGTTAGAATGGATTTCGGCTGGTAAACTAACACTAATCCAGCTTTGTGGTGCACATATGCAGCTCGGAGTGATAGCTGTATGTAACACTTTTCGAGACAAATTGCGAGTAGAAATCCCGCTTCGTTCCCCAGATACGGAGAAAAAACGTTTCTCAACTTGCAGCAGAAATAATTCTACAAACCCAGAGAGAGTTTTTTTTTTCTCTTCCCCTTCTTTCTCTCTCTCCTCTCCCTGGCCTCACTTTAACTGCCTGCTGAAGTGAACCATGGCTTGGCATGTTTGCAAACTCCTCCCTTCGTACTCCCTCTCTCACTCCCTCCCCCTTCTCTCTCGTCCTCCCTCCTTTTTTGCAGCCTCCCTCCCTGATTCACATACATGTCTGATACTGTCTCTGGGCAGCTATAAACCATGTTAGCGGGGCCAGTTCTCAGAAAGGAGAGGCCTCCACTCACTCCCCGCTCCCTGCGCCTTACCAGGAAAACACTTTCAAAGAACCCGTGGAGGGAGGGGGGGTTGGCAAAGGGGCTGAGACAGTAGAGAAAGTGAATGGGGAAAGATATGGAGAGAGAGGGAGACGAGGGCTACAGTGAACGCCAAGGCCACCCTATCCAACTGCAAATATAGGAACCAGCTGTATTTGGTTTGTCTTCTGACTGTTGTATTATTCTCCTGGAGTTTAGTAAATTTAGCATTTTACACTTTACGGAGCTATAGAAATTTGATTTTCTGGAGCATTTCTTTAGTGCCAGAGCAGAAAATGAGGACTCATTTAGGCGCGAAGTTGTTTTATTAAAAGATTAATGGCTTTAGCATACTAGAAATAGAGTAAAGCATGTTTTGTATAGTTTCTTACTATAGCCACGAGTGAAATAAAGTCATGATTCCCGTTTGTTTCTGCAGAATGATACCATGAAAGCAGTCGGACTTGACTATGGGTATTTTTTTCATGATGATAATGCGAGATTATCAACCAAATTATACTACAAAAGCATGGTCTGTTTTCTTTTCTTCTGAGGGGCCAAATCTCCAACTCAGTGAGCTGAAAACTTCATTTATGTATTTAAGTATAGACCGACCATGTCCAAAGGCAAAAGTGTTTATAGCGGTTCAAAATAGCTGCACTCGAAGGTGGGGTGAAAAACCTGTCAAAGAGAGGGGCGAGACACGAAAGTCATCCAAACTGGGATAGCAGCACACACTTTTACTGCGTCTCCTCAAGGGCATTAACGGTGTTGTACGTTTTGAAAAGTGACTGAAGAAGTTGTGTGAAGATTGACAAAAAAAAGAGCTCCAATCCTGCCTACTTTATCACATCTGCACAGCCGGCCAATCGCTGCGTAAAGTGGGCGTAAATGTTGGATTGACGGTTTTGGAAAGTTACAAAAATTGTTGGGCGCAGCTGCCCTGACTCCAACATTGGAAAGGCGCGGGGGAGGGGTTGTCAGACGGTGTTCAACAATCTGACAAGCACTTTATTTGAAGCACACTGGGACCATTAGACCGTAGAGAGTCATGTAACAGTGACTGTTTACATGCACAATAGTATTCCACTATTATTCCGAATATGACAATATTGTGAATTTGATACGGGTCATGTAAACAGCATATCACGTTGGGATATTCTGATTTAGGCCTTATTCTGAATGGAGCATTTTCAGATTAAGACATGTGGGATATGTTGATATTATTCAGGATTTCTGAGCACTCTTTGGACATACATATATATATATATATATCAAATGTCATATTAAATCACTCTATTTCCTCATTCACAACATCTCTTACTAAAAGGCAGGAAAAGGGTCTCCAATATAGGCTCTATATATACCTACACAAATATACTATGAACTGTGCTTATCTTTGACCTATTAAAATCTATTATTGCTTGGTACTTTTTCCTCATTCGCCCACCATATAGCGCATTCAGAATATGCGTCTCAAATGTGGTTTTTACGCCAGTTTGCAACACTCAGCCCCGTGCCTGTTTACGTCCAGCTCTGTGCGTTGTACACAAACCAACTAGGCAACAGTTTGCAGAGATGCATGCCCAAAAGAAAAGCCCACATTTCTGGTCAGAAGCATTATGAAAGACCTGGATATCAACAGGTTTTGTGTGCAAATATCACAAAGCCGACCTTTTCAAGAAGGCGGTTTTTGGAATGAAATGTCTGCACGATCGAACATGTCCGCCACCAGTTACCTTAACCAAAGTATGCACGGCTGCATGCAATGAATATTAGTGGAATATTAATTTTCATTAACCACATAAACAGCTTAGTAGGAATATTGTCTTTTTTCGGAATAAGGGCAAAAAACTGAATATTTTGTCCATGTAAGCGTAGTCACTGAGTCCAGTTGGAACAATGCTACGGCATCATACAGTTATAGATGACATATCACCTGTTTATATAGTCAGAAGCTATGAAACACATTTACAAATATGCCAACAAATGCAACAAAGTGTGTAAGGCTCATATCATTAACGCAACCTTTTTTCCATTCGGGTACATGGAAAGACATGTAGTAGTAGACAGCCCTGCATGAAAAACACTTTCACTACACAACTACCACATTCATTGTATAGAGTTGGAAGAGGGAACAACATCAACACCAACAGATTTACATACTGGATTGGTGGACAGTTGAAATAGTGGGAAGGGCGGCACAAACTGCATTGATTAAATGCCCGATCGTGGCTTACAGGCGGTAAAAAATAATGGCTAAATCAGTTGGCGATAAACATTATCAAACATTCAATACACATACAAGAAATGATCTCATCACTGTATACATGGGCCTGTCAATCCGCTTAGGCACCCTGTAGCCGACTGAGTGTAAAAATGTAGTTTTCCTACAACCCCACAATGTCAGCTAACACGTCACTAAACGCCTAACTTTTTCTTTGTATAAAATTTTCAAATTTATTTGCACCTTTGTGTGAATTAAAGGTACAGTGTGTAGGATTTGGTGGCATCTAATAGTGTGGTTGCAGATTGCAACCAACTGAGCACCCCTCTGCTCACTCCCCCCTTTCCAAGACTGCAGTAACGTGAGCCGCTGAGTGCAAAACCGTGGTAACGCCGATCGCCTCACTCAGAGGCCATCCCTACCATGATAACACTTTAAGAGCAACCGAAGGTCAGATGGCGGCTGCCGGTACCACGGTTTTGCACTCGGTGTCTCACGTTACTGCGGTTTTACAAGCGTGTTGGAGAACTACGGTGGCCTTCAGGTAACGTTAAAATGTGAAAGGCTCTCTCTAGAGCCAGTGTTGTTTGTCCATTCGGTAGAAACATGGCAGAGCAACATGACAGACTCCTAACAAAAACACTGTGGTTCTTAATTTCAAGTGATTATACACTAATGAATACATAATTATGAATATTATATTCCATTTCTGACAATAAATCCTCCAAATTGTTACACACTGGACCTGTAAGAGTCGTACTGTATATTGACATTTTAATACAAAGTTGTAAAGCGCCCCATTTTTAATTGCTCTATTCGACTACAAAAAAAAAAATTGTTGTGTCACATTGCATGAGACACGTCTCAATCAGCCTGCTATTACAAGTTTTATTGCACGTCTCAGCGTTAATGTCTCTTCTCAGTAACGCCTGCGGGCCTGTAAAACCAGATCCAGCGTTGTGCAGAGATCACCTGTGTCTGACGTGGTTGCGGGGGCTCACTCGTACACGTGTAGCTTTGAAGCATGTTGTGACAGAGGAATGGATGGTGTGCCCGGTCGTAAGGCGGTGCATGTCTACATAGTTGGGATGCAGTGAAGACTCGTAGCAGTGAAATCTGACCAGCAGCATAGACACTGTTGCACACCATCCTTGAGCCAGACACCAACTGGCCTTGTCACCACTGTACATTTGAAACACATGCTTGGAGTAACCGACATGGTTTTAAAATGTTTTTTATCCTCATCTGTTGATAAAGGTATTTACTTTCAATTTAGCCTTAAATCAGTGCATTTGGAGGACAGTGAGACCTTGGGAAATCAGTTACATAAAAACAAATAAAAGAAGGTTTCAGTGGAAACTGACATTTAAGTTAGTCTTTAATACCTGACAAGGAGTGTTTGTTAAGGATCCAGCATTCAATGATTGCAGTACAATGAATTAGGCAGAGTCTGTGTTTTTACAGCTTATAGAAAGAATTTTACCCCTCTTTGGGGTTGTCATTTACACTGGAATAGAAAAGAAAATGTGCAGTCAAAATTAGAGCTGCAGCGACTCATTGATCAGTTGTCAACTATTATATTTATCAACAATTATTTTGATAACTGATTAATGGGTTTGAGTATTTTTTTCAGAAAAAAGAAGTCTAAATTCTCTGATTCCAGCTTCTTAAATGTGAATATTTTCTGGTTTCTTTACTCCTCTATGACAGTAAACTGAATATCTTTGAGTTGTGGACAAAACAAGACATTTGAGGACGTCATCTTGGGCTTTGGGAAACACTGATCGACATTTTTCACCATTTTCTGACATTTTATAGACCAAACAACTAATGGATTAATTGACAGAATAATCGACATAAAAATAATCATGAGTTGCAGCCCTGGTCAAAATTAGTTACTCTACATCAAAGTTCATTCATGATCTTTGCAAATAGTAGTTTGATGTAAATCTTGATCTTAACACAGGATAAAGCATAAATGAATTCATCAAGTCTACTGTACTTCTCAACCATGCCCACCACAAAACCAGTGAATTTAGTTACTTGGGGTATGTGAAAACCTAAAGGTATTATTATTTCTTTGGTGCTAACGGCTGTCTGAGCTTGATTTTTAGCATAAATAACCTAAAATATGAATTAGACAGTGTTTTGTGAAATAAAAAAAGCATGAAATCTAAAGTTTTTACTACATAACAAATGATAATTTGTTGTACCCGTAGTGGTAGTTGAACTGCATGCTCTAATAATTTCACACAAAAAACCAGCACCGATCCAAAGTGTTTTGGACTTAAAGTGGAAATTCCAGAGGTTTTAATTCGAGCAGTGAAACCCTGTGAATGAATTCATGCTGTATCTCTGCGTTTGGAGAAGCTTCAGTTTCTGACACAGACCTCTGAGAGGGAGAATGCAGCAGAGCCAGCTACGTATTACATAAGCACACTGATGCAGGAGATACAGAGCAAATATTTTACTTCGCATAGTTTCGCTTCATCCAGTCTACTTTTGCCTGTCTGCTGCTCGCCTCGGATTGAGCGAGCGAGTCGGTGCAAACGCGCAAAGACAGGATCTGCAACATTCATCCGACCATCACGGTTCCAGCTTTATGTCTAGATAGCGCACATCACACATGACTTTATAGATGATGTCGAATGATTCGGTTTGACTTTATCAAAGCATCTCTGCAGAAAAAACTGTAAACACAGTCATGAGATCGAGCCTGTAGAAATCTCTTACAATGAATGCATGCATAAACTAGACTTGTAAGGCCTCAAATGCACCATGGATCAGTGCAAGAGTGCCAAGCTACAATCTCTGTCAGGCTTTTTTCTCTTTAGCTCTCCCTGTTTCTCTCTATCTGTTTCTCCCATTGGCTTCGTCTCAGGGCATGTCAAGTCATAAGCCCTGTCTCCCAGTGTGCAGTCTGCCAAGGAAGTGGTTCTAATTGACTAACAAGTTGCTGTTACTTTATCTCTCTCTCTCTCTCTGCCTTTCACTCTTTTTCCATACCTTTCCAAAACCCTGAGATGACTGCAGGGCTTCAGCTGCTTTTGGCAGGAAAAAGAAAAAATAAGACTCCTTTGCACGAAAGTCAAAGTCGAACTTTATTTTTTTCTTTTGCGAGTGAAGAGAAATATACAGTGAACTAAAGTGTTTGTTTGCATGTAGGAGTGAGAAAAGTTCCTTCCTCTTGGGAAAAATATGGCAATCAATGTTTTCTTATTCCCCTCCCAAACTGTTGGAGAGCATTCATTTTGTGGTTTTATAGCCTATATTTGTACTTATTTCCCTGTTTTATTTGATTTCCACGTTTTATTGCCTGCATCCTGCCTAAATCCAACTGCATAAGAGCTCCGTGAAGATTGGCTTTTGCTCTCTTGTGCTGAATAAGTAATACATTCTTTGCATTTGGCTGCAACTGTAATTATGACAATCCAGTCTTACTTAGACAGTGTTCACTTATTCTGACAATAAATGAAGGCATTGAATTAAGCAATACGTGGAGTGAATTGGTCCAAAGTGTTTGTGATTTGCACGTCAAGGCATTTTATGATACGTGAAAAGGCAAAAACAAACAGTTCAGTGGTTTGTGGAGACTTCGCAAGAAAATTGACAGCATGGGTAGATGTTCAAATGCCTAAAATGACCCACCTGTGTTTATGTTTATACTTCTAGTGACAGTGTAAATTATGAGTCTTGTCTGTCAGGAGCGAAGCCAGTGTAACATTGTTTTACTGTAGAGCTGCAAAACCTCTCAAGCTATGTTCACACTACGAGTGACATAACCAACAAAACGGCCAAGCTACATTGATGCCGTATCGCTGTTGTGTTGCTCAAGTGCTCGTTGACGTAGTTATGTTGTTAAATAGCACTGGGAATGGGAATTTTTCAGCAGTGACAAGTGTCGGGCGTCAGTTTGTAGCTTCATGTCACCCGCTTCCATTGAAAATGAATTGCCGTGTTGCTGTGTCGCTCATCAATACGCCGTGATCAGACTTAAATTAGCACTAGGGCTGGGACGATACACCTATCTCCTGATTCGATACTATCACGATACTTGGTGCCGATTCGATATGTATTGCGATTTTTAAGTATTGCAATTCAGTATTATGATTTATTGCGATTTTTGTTAACTTTTTTTTTTAACACTAAACCAAGGGAAAAAAGTTAGATTTGATGCTGATCTGACAGTATGTAGACAGAGATGTCCTGAAGTCAAATATATCAGTTATTGTCAGGCATTATTTATTAATACATTTCCCTCACAAATTAGTGGTATTTTATTTTTAATTTATAAGGGACATGTAATTCTGGTGCATATAATCCAATCAATCTTATTTCCATATATATATTTGGTATATACAGTTCCCACCTTATTTTGAAAACCTGACGTAGTCACTTGTGTTTACTTCCGCTAACTTTGCCAAGTCCGTTGCTAGCTCTCCCGTCAGCTCCATCGGGGCCGTTTGAATGCTTTTAACGTAAATGTCAGTATATAGGTGCGCTACTGATTTGACCACGGAGATGAGAGTGACCGCTGGCTTGACCGCACGTTACTGCTATACGATAACATTTCCTGTCCATGACAGAGTTAGCATGCAGCTTTAGCCGTGATGTCTAGCTCTGCTTTTCCTGGCAATGTGTGAAACCCAAAGTGTTTCCATACTTTACTGTATGGTTAGTGTTTACTGCTTTGGAATTAAAAAGTGAGGGTGCACGTCGTCACCACACGTTTTCTACTTTATCGTATCGGCTCGCTGCATCCGGCTGCTGTTTGTTTTGGTGACAGACAGTTATTCAGACAACAACATTAAAAGCGGTAACTTCCTTCTACCTCCGCATAGACTCAAATGAAGCAAATATATAAATTCTGGCATCAAAAAAATCTATTTTAAAATCGTAAAAAAAACAAAAACATGATACATCGGTAAATTGATTTTTTTTCCCCCACCCCTAGTAAAAACTGTACTGCACACCGAAGAGAAACTCTCTGTGATAAGAGAAGAAGGAAGAAGGTCCTTGCCAGCCAAAATGGCCAACAGGGATAAAGAAGAGGCAGAGGTCTGTCTGTGCTCGCTAGAGAGCGGGAGACACTGCCAGGCAAAGTTTCCATGTTTAACCGGCAGGCATGAAGACAAAGAGAGACTCAGAGAAAAGAAAAAGAGAGATTGTATTAAAACTTAAGTAAAAGAGGAGAAAATGAAAGAAGGAGCAAGAGAGAGAAAGTCCAGCAAGAACAAGAATGCAAGAGAGCAAAGGACAGAGAGAGGGAGCGAGAGGGAGAGAGACATCCAGAGAAACTGAGAACAAGAACCAGAGAGAGCGAGCGAGAGGGGAACGGAATGTGCTGACGCGGTGTTTCTTGTCTGAACTCCCCAAATTAATAATCAGCAGCGGTTTAGCCGAGCCGTGCCAGGAACAGGAGCCTACTGCCAAGCCCCGGCCAGGCCAGGCCCTCCCTGCTCCCAGCGTTACCCCCACCCCTCACCCATGCCTCCCCCCTTCAACCCCCAGCTCACAGCCCTGCTCTGGGGCCGAATAGGAGGCGCTGCCTGCCTGCCTGTCTGGGCCGGGCCGGGGCTGGCACACTGCCACAGGGCTTTTGCTTGTTCAGGAGTTTTGATTAAATCCTTTATTGTGCTCCACTCACGCAAAGAGCTAAGGCGAAACACCGAGCAGGACGGAGCGGAGGGGAGGAGAGAAAGCGAGAGGGGAGAGAAGAAAAGGGAAAAAAAGAGAGGGAGGGGAGGGGAGAGAAATGGGATCTCTCTTTTTTTTTCCCTCTTGCTTTCTCCTTTTCTCTTTCTCTCGGACTGAAAAGATGTTTGATTTGGTCTATGGGGAGTTGTAAAGTAGATAAAGTTTTTGCTCGCCATCAGCAGTGTGTTTTTTTTCTCTCTCGTTTTTATTTTCGCTCCTCTGTATAAAGCCTCTTTTCATTCTTTTGTACATTTCCTAAATTGTTCTGGTTTTCTTATCATATATCTCATCAGCTAGACTTCCAGACTACAAACTACCACAGTAAGATGCATCACAAGCGTTCTCTGTTTAGTTGGTGTTGAGTTTTTTTTTTTTTTTTTTCCAACACTAACTGCTGCTGCGTTTTTTTGCAAAACAGGTGTGCTTCTTGCGAAATGGATACTAAAATCCACCTCATCATATTTTATTGTGTTTTTTATATACATGCTCACAACATTATACACGCTCTACATCTCCAACTGCTCCTAGTTAACTGTGCCCTTGTCAGTGCTGTAGCACCCCCGTGGTCTCTCGGAGGCTTTGTGCCAGAAGTGTAACAGTGATTTGTGTTGTTGTTTCAGCTGTTTCTGTGCTGGACCTGAGCGAGCAGTTCACACCGCCGGAGACGGCTCCCCCAGCCCTCGTCAGCCTGATCCAAGCCATAGAGAAGAGAGGTACATCCATGTCAATCGGCCAACGTTATTCGTCTGTCTTCTGTCTCGCCTCCCCGTCTTTCCGTCTATGTGCGACTGTCTCCCTCCCGCCATGTGCCTGTTGCTCTCATGCCAGCATTTGCTCCAGTGTAGACACATAGACATGTGGATCCAGTCAGGCAGTCACACAGATGTAGAAGTGCACACTCACAGTAGGCCCTCGGTCGGTTAGTGACTTGATATAGATTTCCTGCATTAAAGTGTAATGTAGTTAGAAAGGTTCTCATTGGCCTCACTGAGAGTCCTGCACAGTGGGTTTGATTCACACCATGTTATTAACAAATAGCGCTCAGTGGGACTCCATTCACAGTTCTGAGTCTGTTTTTTTTTCTGTCTTCCTTTTTTATTTTCTTTCTGTCTCGCACACACACACACATTCGGGGGCTGCAACTAATAAATATTTCATAATTTATTTATTTATCTGCAGACTATGTTCTCGACTAATTGGTTAATCATTTAACGTAAAACATTGTCAGAGCTTAATATAACGTCTTCAAATTGATGGTTTTGTCTGACCAATTATCCAAAATGAGGAGTAAAGAAACCAGAAAATATTCACATTTAAGTAATTTTTAAAGAAAAACAATTTCTGATTCCAAACCGATTTAATAGATTTTTCAAAATAGTTGGCGATTCATTTAACAGTGTTTTTAGTCTGCATTATGACTTTTCCAAGTATATTTAATTTGTAAACACGCTACATAGTCTGAACCTGATTAGAATTAGTTTGTAGTAGTTAATTGGGGCACAGCTTTAGTCTTTTCATGAAGTGCAGTGATAAAGTGAATCCAGGTCAAAGCTGTTAGCTTATTGAAGGAAGAAATCAAGTCAAAGAGAAGCAGACAAGCTCTATTTGAAACATTTTAGATGTGACTCTACTGGCTTTCCATCTCAGCGAGATTCTTCTAATGCGTCGGAAAAGATTTCAACATTGGTATCTACTAGAGGGGCGGCAGGAGGTCTGTCTCTGAATGTAAATAATATAATGTAGCACTGATATTGAATTACTTCCCAGTGTTGGATGCACACACACTGTGACTGCATGGTGTGGTTTTCACAACTACCTGAGAGACTGGCTAGTCTCAAGGAGTTGCCTCCTAGATGCAAGCTGTCTAGACCCCGTGTTCCTCAATGGGGTTTTTTAAGCCTGAGACCCAAAAGAGAGATGTAGTCATTCAGAGTTAAGATGTTTTCTTCAGGGATCTTTTCACAGCATGTGTGAAATATTCTGTTATCTCTGTTATGGAACAAGCTTTAGACTGGTACTGTATGTTAATATGCTGAAAGGTTTCTTCTTGACTACAACATAAAAACCTTTTAAAATATTTTTTCCCCCTGAGTTTCCCTTATCATTGAAAATGACAAGATAGTTTACCTATTTTGCTTAAAAGAATTTCTTGCTCCAGGGTTTCAGTTTAGAGTTTTTCTGTGCTGTGTTTGGGTCACTACATTAAACACACATTTTCCACCAAGAAAAGAACAAACATGCGTTGGCTCTGCTCTTGTAAATATTGCTTGTGCAAAAACATTTGAAGGACCAACTCTCCCCCGGTTGATTGATCACCTTCTCTCTGTTGTTGGATGTGAGACAGGAATGAAAACAACACGCAGCTGAAATTTTGTGCCGAGTATTTCCAAAACAAACATCTGGCCATGTGCTTTGTCACGTACAAGTTGTTGCTTATAAACTGACATTGTCCAGCCGGTAATAAAATGTCTGTACTGAATGTCTCATACCATAGCATACATATATTTTATGTTGCAATAGCTCATCTAGTCCAAGTCCAGGCAGCCATAGAGTCCTCCCCTACGTTAGAGTTTGTCAGCTCAGTTATTCAACTGCTCTTTTTGTATTTCTCAGGTCTGGACTGCACGATATTGTACAGGTCAACTGTTTCCTCAGGTTCAGACAGCCCAATTTACAGCCTGAGCTCTGGTGAGTCAGAGATTTATACTTTATAATCTTCATTTTGTCATTTTTATTTGATAGTTTGTGTAATAAACTGTATTTGTGTTCACGTTGCATTAGAGCTTGACCGACATATCGGCTCATATTAGCTTATCGCAGATGTATCGTATCGGTGTGTACTGTATTTCGGATAAAATTGCAGTTCAGAAATGCCAAACTAGCTTTGAGATGATTTAGAAACAATGTCACTGTTACATAGTTTGTCTACCACAAAGCAATGATAAGTTGATTTCTCAACGTGGTTGCATTTTCAATCAAGATTGTTTGTTTATGTGAAATAAATGATCATCTGTTATCGTATTGTTTAAACTCTCCACTGGTGAAAAATGTTGATCAGTGTTTCCCAGAGCCCAAGATGACGTCCTCAGTAGTCTTGTTTTGTCCACAATTTTCAGTTTACTGTCATAGAGGAGTAAAGAAATGAGAAAATATTCACATTTAAGAAGCTGAAATCAGAGAATTTTAATTTTCTTCTTAAAAAAGTTACTCAAACCGATTTATCAATTATCCAAATAGTTGTTGATTCATTTACTCATTGATAATTAATCAATTAATCAATTAATCATTGCCTCTCTACTCTCAAATCCTCCAAAAATCCAGTATAGGTTAAGCTATATATTGCGAACTAAAGTGAATTACAGAAAGTTTCATGTGTTCTTAACATGCATGCCGTTTCTCAGCAATGCCCTTCATATTTCATGGTTACAATGCATATTTTACATCAGTGAAAGTAGCCCTCTACTGTTGGTCATGTACCTCTCACCTGTCTCATATAAATTAGGAGAGAATTCAACCCACAACAGAATAGAGCGTTCAGATTGATTTGTTTATGATTGATTTTTTTTTTTTTTTTCTTGTCACAAGTTGTCCCTAAATGCTTTTGTGTGTGTCTTTGGACTCCAGAGAGTGAGATGTGTCAGAAAGATGTGGGGTATCTGTCCGAGTGTGTCCTGAACTACCTGAGAGATCTACCGTCACCCGTCATCCCCGCCTGTGTCTACGCTCACCTTCAAACTGCTGTCACACTGCAGCAGCAGGTCCTACAGCAGTCAGCAGGTACAGCAGGGCTCATGTCGTGCTTCAAGTTGACTCTTATATTGACTGAACACCCATTTTTCTAATTAGGAAAGGGTGTCATCTTCTATGTGTCTCTGTATTTTAATGGCTTGTTAATGAACCACCAGAAGAAGTTTTAGCTGATACAAATCACAGACTGTGTACATTACTGCCGACCCTTTTCCAGAACCCAGAAGACAAACAGTAAACAAACATGGAGTTGGATATTGAACTGCTTTTAAAACGTATGCTCCCAACTACATTACCATGCAACCATAACATTACTATTGCAAAAAAAAAAAGGTCAAACTGACTATGTGTTGTCTGTAATGGATTATCCATCTCAAGCGAGATTCAAGTCTCTGCAATGTTCATACATTTCTACCATGAAGTGAAACCAGTGGCGCCTGGAAAATATGCATTTACCAATCTAAAAACCCATGGTATGCTCTGGAAAATGGTCTACAGTAATGCGAAGCACATACAATTTGCAGTTAATGGGCTTTAACATGCAAAGCCACCAGTATGGTCTTTTTAAAATACCAACTAAAGTTACATTGTTCTGAAACCTCTGTGGGTTTTTACTGCAATAGATCTCATATCAGGAAAATAACACTCGATTCTAGAAAGAATAAATAAATAAGTTGATCTGTGCTTGAAACAGGTGAAATAAACTCATCCTGTTGGTATATTTTTGCTTGTTTTGAGAGAATATGTTTGGACTCATAAGTAGAAAAATGAGTTGTGAGAGTCAAATGTTATGCAGCGTAGACGAAAGAGATTTTGTGCTGTGTAACAGAATAACACCAGTCCAAAAAATTAGCTATGTGCTGCTTTGTGTGTTGTTTTAGTCATTAGAAAGGCACTTTTCATTGCTTCACCAACTGTAATTTAAGTAAAATAACTGCACAAGGCCCAAACTGGGCCTCACATGCAGCTGATCGAGATCAGTTGCATGTCAGCGTTGAGAGAATAGAGTCGAGTGTCGGGAGAGGATGAGCTCACTGAGGCATGCTAGAAATCCTTCAGCTGATTCTCCTCTGCACAAAGATTTAATTTCAGATATATACTAGACCTATTTACAGAAACATGCATTGACCCCTTTGACATTTTAGGTACTTATGAAAAGGAGGTGATAAAAATAGAGGTCAGAATGTCTCAAAATGCAGATAAACCGTATATCCAACTACCTTTTTTATCATCATATACTGTGTTAAATATCTTGACTCTCCTGTTACAGTAGTGTTATGCATAGATCTTACATATTTGAATACTCTCTCCAGATGGTGCAGTCGCTGGAAGCCATGACAGAGAGGTAAGCCTGGTCCTTGAGAGCTCCACCTCCGTCCCTCTCCATCACCGTCTCACCCTGCAGTACCTCCTCACACACCTGGCCAAGGTCACCCAGTTGCAGGCCAGCAATGGCCTGGACACACACACGCTGGGAAAGATCTTCGGACCGCTGCTGATACGGACAGGCCCCTCCACCCCTTGGTCAGTTTTGGTTGATTGATATTATACACAGAAACAGATGCAGTAGAGTGTGTGAAGTTAAAAGAATTGGGCACCTTGGATCTGTCAGTTCTGTGAAGCATTAGTCTACTGAAGTAAATAAGATCAAATCTAGAGTTTGAATTTATCAAATGTGTCAGACTGTGAGTCTCAGCTATGTATTTTTAAACCTGCTATTGATTGATTGATTTGCAGGTTGTCAGCTGATGAGGAGTTCCCTGCCCTTGTGGTGGAGAGGCTGCTGATAGAGAGAACCGCAGATCAAGACCTCGCTCCTCCAGGTATGTTATTTTTAGTAATCCTGCATAGAATTATATTTATGTCATAGTACAGCACAAAGACATTTTTCGTACATTAGGTACACCTTTTTTGCAGTTTTTAGGGAGTTAATGTGTAATGCCTAGTTCACACTACACAACTTCAGCCCCGATTTTCCACTCAGTGTTTTTGGAGCTCCCGACACAAGTCCCAGATCAGAGGCAAATCAGCATGGCTCGCGCTCCCAAGTTGGCACTCAAGTGCGATGTGTGAACTGTTCAAAGACGCGAGCTTGCCGATGCATCGCAGACACATCCCAGATATTTAGCATGCTCAATATCTGGACCTGTCGGGGAGTGTGTTGGGGAGCTACAGCCAATGAGAGCGCAACACACAGGTTTGAGGGGAAACCTGGCGAAGTGGTCGCCTGTAACCATAGGAACGTTACTGTATGTGTTGCACTTGCAACAGAAACCAAAGTTGTTGTCGTTGTTGCACCTAGAGGAAACGGGCTATAAAATAGTAAACACGTGTGGAAATTTTGTGAACACGTGCACCAACGACGGCATCAACAGGCACAAGGACTACAAGGAAAGTTCTGTAGATTGCTTGAACGAACAATCATGTCTCGCGCATGGATTTACGTCATTTACCGCGTCACTTCTTGCGTGTGTTTTCGTGACAAAATGTAGTTTGTTTGACCAGACACACTCATCGTGATTCCTCCCGGTGAAGGGCTTATTGTGTGTGAAAACCACGATTTAATAACTCTTTAAAAGCTTGGCTTTAAGTGACTGTTGGGATCTGTTCCATTTCTATTAAAGTCTTTTAATAGTGATCTTTGTGTGTTTATGCGTGTGTCTGTTTCCAGTTCTTCCAGCAAAGCCAGTCAAGTCAAAAATGGCACCATCAGCCATGACAGACACAAGCAGCCTGCTGAACGATGCTGAGTGGTACTGGGGAGAAATCTCCAGGTAAATTATGAAAATAGATCACTGTTGAATCTGATCAGAGTTAATACTAAGTGTTCATTTATTTAAAGTATTGGATAAAAACTGCCATAGATACTAGTCCGCTATACATGAAACTGCTTCCAGAAATCAATTATCCTTATTTACTCTTTTATGATTGTGGGATTTGTGTTTATATTTTGCTGTTAAATTGCGGCTGATCGCGGTTAGTGTTCATGAAGTACTGCATGTCATTGTATTTGCAGAGAGGAGGTGAACGAGAAGCTGCGAGACACTCCAGATGGCACCTTCCTGGTCCGAGATGCCTCTAGTAAACTGGAGGGCGAGTACACTCTCACCCTCAGGTAGAGCAACACTATTATTTCCCACACCAGTTAGAACCACAACTGAATCAATTGAATAGCTGATAGTTGTGCAGCCATTTGTCTTGTTATTTTCTTTTTTCCTCATGTGGCTCCTGTCTCCCCCTGCAGGAAAGGGGGGAACAACAAGCTTATAAAGATTTACCACCGAGACGAGAGGTATGGCTTCTCTGAGCCTCTTACCTTCGTGTCTGTAGTGGAGCTCATCAATCACTACCGCCATGAGTCCCTGGCCCAATACAACGCCAAACTGGACACCAAGCTTCTGTACCCCATCTCCAAATACCAACAGGTCGGTGACTTTGTTTCATCCAATTCAATTACAAGCAAATTCCCTCTGCAAGCCTCCTTTGATTTGGGAATCCTTGATCTTGTTTCTTTTTATGAATAACAATAAGCAGGGCTTGAATTGTTTTTTCATTGTTTCATTCATCAAAGTGGTGACTTTGCTCTCATCTGCATTTTGCTCAGTTGGTGAAGGAGAACAGTATAGAGGAGGTGGGAGAGCAGCTGAAGGTCTATCACGAGCAGTACCAGGAGAAGAGCCGCGAGTACGACTCTCTGTACGAGGAATACACACGCACCTCACAGGTATGAGTTCAACACGCATAAATATATCTTGTTTGTATTCTTCATATACTGCGCACACACACACAGTCACCAGCCACTTTATTAGGTACAAGGTGTACCTTTATTAGGTACAAGGCGTACCTAATAAAGTGGCCGGTGCTAGTACCGGGTGGTCTTCTGCTGCTGTAGCCCATCTGCTTCAAGGTTGGACGTGTTGCGCATTCAGAGATGGTATTCTGCATACCTTGGTTGTAACGAGAGGTTATTTGAGTTACTGTTGCCTTTCTATCATCTCTACCACTCTGCCCATTCTCCTCTGACCTCTGACATCAACAAGGCATTTCCGTCCACACAACTGCCGCTCACTGGATATGTTCTCTTGTTCAGACCGTTCTCTGTAAACCCTAGAGATGGTTGTGCGTGAAAATCCCAGTAGATCAGCAGTTTTTTAAATACTCAGACCAGCCTGTCTGAACGTGGCATGGTTGTTGGTGCCAAAGTCACTTACATCCCCTTTCTTCCCCATTCTGATGCTCGGTTTGAACTTCAGCAAGTCGTCTTCACCACCTCTAGATGCCTAAATGCATTGAGTTGCTGCCATTTGATTGGCTGATTAGCTATTTGTGTTAACAAGCAATTGAACAGGTGTGCCTATTAAAGTGGCCGGTGAGTATATTCATTTACATACCTTGAAAACACATAGCTTATATAGTTTGCGTGGAAATATTGTATCAATACAAAACCAAACCAACCATGTAATACTAGCTTGTCGGGAATAACGCTTAAAAAATGTGCCAAAGTTACGTTAAATTTTGGAGAGGAAAAACTGGCATGGCCATTTTCAAAGTAGTCCCTTGACCTCTGACCTCAAGATATGTGGATGAAAACTCTGAGATGAACAGAGTGAAAAAACAGATAAAACAGATGTTAACAAACTGCATGATTTACAGTTGGAAAAAAAGGATACTCAGCAATACTCAGCATATCGCAAAATGTGTAAAATAGCAACAAGATCGTATTGCGACTTAAGTATCGTGATAATGTTGTATCAAGGGGCCTCTGGTGATTCCCACCCCATACAGTAGAGTTTCTCAACCAGAATCTGGATATGTGTGATATCAGCAGCTAAGGACTAAATGAAATGCAGTTAATCATCAAATGGACAGTCACAGTCTGTTCCTCTGTCCCCGTTTCCCACAGGAGCTGCAGATGAAGCGCACAGCCATCGAGGCCTTCAATGAGACCATCAAGATCTTTGAGGAGCAGTGTGAGACTCAGGAGCGCTACAGCAAGGAGTCTTTGGAGCGGTTCCAACGCGAGGGCAACGAAAAAGAGATCCAAAAGTAAATTCATGTTCATGTGCATGGGATTCCTGATAATCCTGGTTTAATTCAACTGCAATAGCAAGATAACATAAATTCAAAACATTCATAGCAGGCAGATGCAACGGATGAATACAGTTTGTTCTACTGAACCATACATACAATTTGAGCAACACATTCATAGCCATTCTCTCAAATCAGGATACAGAGCAACTCGGAGCGTTTGAAGTCTCGTGTGAAGGAGATCCACGACAGCAAGCGTAAGCTGGAGCAGGACCTGAGAGAGCAGGTCTCCGATAACAGAGAGATCGACAAGAAGATGAACAGCCTCAAGCCGGATCTCATGCAGCTCCGCAAAATCAGAGACCAGTACTTAATGTAAGAATGAATTCAAGATTTACCCCATGTCTGAAGTACAAAACTAAATCTCTCTGTGCTTTGATTTCACTTAATGATATGTACAACATACTGTATACTTTCACACACACCAACACATAAAACACTTCTTCTCTTCATATCTTGTAAACGATTGTCAAACTGTCAGCATTAAAGCTGTGGTGTTCGGGCTTTGCAGATGGCTGACACAGAAGGGGACAAGGCAGAAGAAGATCAATGAATGGCTGGGCATAAAGAATGATGCTGATGAGTAAGTGTTTTGAGATGAAGTAACAGCTCAGCTACTTGTGCTGTGATGACTGAGCGCTGCAGTATCTCCTCCACCTGTAATTTTCGGGAGCTGCTGCAGCTCCATGATATGACGTATCTGCTGCTTTATTTCTGTGTTTCCAGCTCCTACTCACTGGAGGAGGATGAGGGTTCACCCCACCATGATGAGTGCACCTGGTATGTGGGTGACATCAAACGCACCCAGGCTGAGGAGATGCTGAGAGGCAAATGTGACGGGACCTTCCTCATCCGGGAGAGCCAATCACAGAAGGGCTCCTACGCCTGTTCTGTAGTGTAAGTTTTGTGTATTTCTTTATCTACTTAAATAACTGAAACATGTTTGATAGCAGGATATTTCTTAACTATCAACTATCATATATAATATTCATTATCACAATAACCAGTAATCTTCTAGCTATGATAGGCCACCTGCACAGTTTCTCACGAGAGCGTATCTATGCTCCCCGGCTCAATATCCTCTTAATATGACACATTAAACCTGCAGTGGGCAGGAAGTTTTTCTCGTCATTGGGCAAGTAAAAATAATCTCTGTCCTTCTTTCCAGTGTGGAGGGCGACACCAAGCACTGCGTCATCTACAAGACGGCCACAGGCTATGGATTCGCCGAGCCCTACAACCTGTACTCGTCCCTCAAAGACCTGGTGCTCCACTACAAAAACGTCTCCTTGGTCCAACACAACGACCAGCTGAATGTAAATCTAGCCTACCCAGTCCTGGCCCGCTCTCAGAACCAGAACCAGCACCCCAGATGAATTATCCACCAGCAGCGTAGGACGCCAACCAGGGTGGGGAGACTAAATTTTCACTCATATGCATCGGGAATAAAATAATTCTCTGAACAGCGCTTGTTCTTGTTTAAGTGGCAAAGAGAAATAGACTCAACAGCCATGATTTAAAAAAAAAAATCATACGTTTTTTGGCCGGAGGCTGGTGCTACTTTCCCACGCCAGCCCCAGTCCAGCAAAGAGCACTCCTTGCTAACAGCATGGCTTCAAAATAAGCACACTACTTACCAGTATAGAAGCACTGTACAGTTAGCCTGGCTGACGCAGTGAATTTTAACTTGAGGAGAGTGTCGCATTAGCCAGCCTCGACTGTACAGTGTCAGTTATGGAAAAAAACAAAGTGTGAGAAATACACAAGAAAAACACCTTTGATACAGAGAAAAAAAAAACAAGACTATAAATGTGTTCAAAGAAGATAAAATAAGCACACAAAATGTTGTTTTCAAGATCGTGGAGAAGAGGAGAGAAACCAGACGGTTGGATGAATTTTACAGGAGGCACTTTTGTTTTTTTTTTGTTGCCTTGAACACGTGATAACTGTCCATAGACAAAGGCCCGATCTGTCATCCCCAGACTGCCTGCAAACTCTCCGTAGACAAAAGCCTGATCTGTCATCCACTGAAAGGACTGGCTTGGCTAAACCAGGCTGCTCGCTTCACACCTAAAGGCGGCTGAAAAAAAACCCGTGGACCAGGGGGGTGTAGTCACTGGAGCCGATGGGTGGGGGAGGGGGGGCGTTGTGGGAGGGAAAGGGAGAGAGATTGCTGGGGGTTGATGTTTGAAAAAAGATTGATTCAATTTAAAGCTTGCTTAAGTGCCATAGTAATAGCTTTGAATGACCACAAGCCTGTGTCACTAGAACAAGGGGGCACGTCGAGGTTGAAAGAAGGAAGGAGGGAATGAACGGCTGTCGACATAGACGAAGCTACAGCTTTAAAAAATACACACATATAGGTATATTTTTTATGAAATGATCTTTATTTCCAACTGCTTTGGCTTGTTGCTCTCTCTCAGTGGGCCTCCTTTTTGAATTGACGAGGTACAACCTACAGTAAATACTGTACTACAGGATAGAAATGCATGGTACATATTTGGTATATTGTGAATATATTTTAATCACAATACACTAGATAGAGAGGTACATTGATTAATGCAGTTCCACATGATTCAGGTTTCCTTTTAAATGGAAATTGTGGAATGGCTCCAGCATCAAACGTCTCTTTGTTTCAAACTTCTTCCTTCTTTTTTCATCCTCTTTGATACTGTAGCACCTGTAGCCATCGACTTAAGGCATAACTGTTAGTGCTCCTCTGACGTGTCTTTGTTTCTATACGCTTGAGACACTTGCAGAGCATCAATCTATGTGATTATTGTATCTTTGGTACTGTATTTGCCTTCACTCTAGTTAGATTAGACTGTTTTAGCGGTACTATGTCCTTGCAGATGTTTATTGTCGTTTTTTTTTTATGCAGATTTACTCACGGTACTTCCTTCCCCTCCCCCCCGCGTCGCGCTTGACTGTTCATTTCATCACAAGCTTGACTCACAGAGCTGTAGAACATTTGATGTACAAAAAAAGCAGTAATATAACTCATGTACAGTATATTTCAGACACACATGCAGTCAGTGTATGTGACTTTGACACAGTTTCATCGCTGTGTTTCTTTTTTTGTTATCAGAATATTTGCTATGCTCTTTAGATTTCTGTTTTAAGGATGCACAGTATCCAGCTATAATGTGAGCCAAATGAAGGATGTCTTTTCATGTAGCAAGAAAGAAAAAAAAGAACCAGTCCTTTTTGCCGTTCAGCATGGCCTCTGTGGTCTGAGAGATTATCTAGTACAGTATGCATGGAGTCCTTCATTTGGGTTGTTGTTTCTCTTTTTTCCACTTGGCACCAGTAGTTGATAGTTGTACTTTTCGTAGTGCAAATCCAGTAGGATGTGTGGTAGTACTATGCACAACAGAGTCATATGTGGATAATAGGGTTTAGATTTACAGAGTTCCCTCCCTCTGTTTTGTGCTGTGGCGGCGAATTTCTCCCTTTTTTTTCCCCCTCATGTTCATTTGGCTTGAGGTAAAGATTGTACCATCGTCGTTCTACGTCACTTTCAAAGCACAGTTTGTTTGTGTAGAGGCAGCAGGGTAATTCCGGTATTGTCGTATGGTCGTTGAAAAATGAAAAGAGGCGTCGCACGATGCCGCTTTTAGATTTGATTTACATAGTTGATTTCTTGAGAATGAATGAATATGAATAATCTCTCACATTTCTTACATGTAGAAGATTGCCAAAAAGAGAAAAAAAAAAAGTATTTTTGTAGAAAGATATAGAAGAGTCAAACGTCGTTGGCAATAGAAAGATTTAGAGTTAAAAAAAAAAAAGTGCGTTTTTTTTTTTTTAAAGGTTGCACATTTGGCATTTTGGGATTTTTGTTGAGGAGGGATAGAAACTGAAGTGAGATATTCACCTACTCTTCTGGTCATGAAAGTCAATTATGTACGTTTCATCTGAAGACTTCCAACAAACACAATGCTCTTTCGGCGTGGTATCGTTTCTGTTTTTTGAAATGTTGAATTTCAGGTAGCAACATTTTTTCCAAACAGACCAATCACACTTTCAAATGAAGCCTAACTCGACCTGAAAAGTTTGACGTCATTTTGATTTCAGGACGAATCAGTTGTACTGTACTTTGCACAGTTCTTGGCAAGTAGAAAATCCCAAGAATTAAACTAGAGGTGAGGTCTGATTAGAGGGCTATAAACACATGTGAGTGAGAAAGATTAGAAGTGCCTTTTAGTCATTGTGATGAGCTCGTCTTCTCCTCGTTGTCATTGGAGCGTCTCTCCACAAGATGGTGCCGCCACCACCACCACCACCACCACCGTATGCTGTGCCCCGTGGTTCACACATTTGCCATTTATCAAAGACTATCTGGCTAGTAGTGTGAGATTGTGTGTGTGTGTGTGTGTGTGTGTGTGTGTCTGTGTGTGTGTGTTAGAGCGAATCTGAGCATGTTATAGATTTTAGTTGTGCCTCTTTGTTGTTACATCTCTAGTTGTTACATATTCCTTCTCTCTATGGTGGGGGCTGTACAGTAGCTTGGTGCTCTCTCTCACTGTGCACCAAAGCTAGATTTCTTTGGTGTGTGTTTTTTTTTTTTTTTTGTCTCTGGTATATTTTTTGAGAAATCTCAGATAAAGATAGAAATGTGAACCGTACACATCCGTGGCCCAGCCCAGTTGTTTGAAGCTCATTTGATAAGCTCTCAAGTTATAATGCATGCAGCATTTCTCAGTGTTTTATATTAAGAGTCAGTTCCTCTGCGAACAGGCAATCTGGTTGAGTCATCCGCCACTGTTGACGCATCTATTATCCAGTTTGTTGGACCAACACTTTTGTGACTGCACTTTTTTTTTTTCTGTTCCACACACTCAAGTCTAGTGTGTCTAACGCCCAACAACCATAAACTCACAGACAGTGGTGAAGCTCAGTTGTCAATAGTGTTTTTAGTTGATAGTTTAAAGGTCTTTCCATACAGTATATACTGGAGTGATCAACAGTTTTCTTTATGATATACAGTGTACAGTATATGCTTTTTGTTGTTTTTGCAGTCAACAGCTGTCATGTAATTCTGATGCTTTTTGACTGATTGCAATGTTTTCATTAGAGAGTTAGTTTTACTATATGGACTGTATAAACTCTGTAATACTTTTACAAAACCAACTTTAAGGAGAGCTGCTGGCTCGTTATGCAATTTGTGTCCACACAGCAAAAATTGTCCAACTTAACAAGACGAATAACATTTTTTTTTTCCTAAAAAGATCAGTTCACCCAAATTACAGAACGTTTTTCACTTACCACCAGTGATATCTAAACATGCAGATAGATTTTGAGATATCAATCTTTATCATTTTCCTTGGAACTACTTTCTACTAGGGCTGGGCGATATGGAGAAAAATCAATATAACTATCACAATATCTTTAACCAAATACCTCAAAATAGATATTGCGACAATATTGTAGGGTTGACTATTGGTGCTTTTGAAAAATATTTATTAGATTTTTGATAATTAATAATAATCAGTAATGCGCAGGGCAGGAATTTCACGGAGGCCATGAGGGCCCCTTCGGTTTGGCCTTCTGCCCCTCAAAATGATATATATATATAAATGCCCTGCGGCCACAGTGGCCTTTCAAGTGGGAGAAGAAATGAGAGCGTTCTCCTACTGCTAATAGGTGCTGTATGTGAATATACTCTAGATACGATATAATCATGAGGATGAATGTATTTTTTACAACTAAAACGCATCCATAAACCTTTTGATCCATGTCGTTCATAACTGGACTTTTAACGGTCTTGACTTTGTCTGTTGGCTACAGCACAACAAAGTAGGATATAACAACAATAAACATAATTAAAACAGACAAAAAAGAAACAATTTAACTACGTATACTCAGCCTACATAAGCACAAATATATAAAGAAAAAAGGAACAACATCTGCATGGCAACAAAATCAGCCAGGCCAACAAATACATTTTTGAAATAAAAATAATCGTTAAATCTTAAGTTAAATTTATTAAAATCATTGTTTTATTTGCTGCCCTGGCATTTGTGCCCTCAAAAAATTGTCAACACCAAAAGGCCAAGTGGCTTTCCCCTAAAATAATGGAATTCCAGGCCTGGCAATGCGAATATAATAACCCTGTGAGTAAAGGCAAATAATAGAACAGCTTAGAAGTTTAGAAAATGACATCTCTTTACTGTAATGCAGCCTTTAAAACCAGGAAAAAACAACACTACTGCCATATTACGATGTACAAAATCTAAAACGATATCTGCTCTCATATCACGATATCGATATGATATCGATATATTGCCCAGCCCTACTTTCTGCTGAAGAAATAGTCCATACGAAGACTGTTCACAGTGACGTCTGTGGATTATCCAAAGTAACCGAAACATTGTTTCTAGAAAGACTTATCACTGTCGAGTATGAAAAGTGAAAGTGAATGCATGGCTAGATACTGCTATGTAAGTGAAAACTCTGTCGGGATGTTGGTGAACCAACCATGTACAAACATGTCTGGGGAAAATCGTGCCAATGTGTCGCAGTTTATCCCAAAAACAAGGTTTCAAAGAAGATCATGAGCCAGCTGGTTCTGCTTCTATTAAGCGATTTGCCTAAAGAAAAATGGAAATGTAGAGCTGAACGGCTTCCTGCGTCACTTGTTAAGATGAACATTTTTCCAGTGCAGGTAAACACATCTCATCTGCCATATATGCCATGTTAATCACAGATGTTTAATAGCTAGAAGCAATGCAACTTTCGTAGCAATGAAAACCTGGTCAGGCAGTGAGACGGGCGGGAGGCGGAGACTTTATTGACTTGGAGTTGAGACTTTAAGCCTACTGTTGGTAGACTCTGAAACTCAAAGCTTTCATCCTGCTCGTCTAGTAGATATGCATTTGTGTCGGAGCTTCTTGAAAAACATTTTTCTACACGACAAAATGATCATTCAAGGAATTAAATATTTTTTCATCGGCTTTGGTACACTGTAAATGATATTTCTTGAAATGGCCTCACACACAAAGCACATCTTTCACTGACTTACAAAGAAACACAATATATTTGGTGTCTATTAAGGTTTGAAGAATGAGAGACATACTAGAGAATAAATATTTTGAAATATATATACTTAGATATCTATATTTTTGGATGATGTAATTCTGATTTGGATTGTGCTTGAAACCAATCAGAAAAGAGGCTTTGATGTGAACGTGATCTTCAGACTTGCTCCGCGGCTGCTTTGAACTCGAGCAGTCAACGCAAGCATTTTTACTAATCGGCTGCAGTGAGCTTCATCATGATCGGCAACACACTTCACAGTTGATCGACATACGTGTAATCTATTAAAGCATGATTATCAGGTGCGTTCAGAGGAAGAAGCAAAGCTCATGTACATGTGTTAATATTTACAGAGCTCAGTTTATATGTTAAACGCAGTCTTGGCTGCTTTGCATTTTATTAAATATTAGAGAGGAGTTTTTTTTGTTTTTGTTTTCTTGAACGTGAGAATCTGTTTTGTCATTTTGGAAGATTCTGGTTTTTGTGAATAGACAGAGTGTTAAAGTTGCACCACAGAAGATACACTTACAGCAGGATGCTGCCACAGAGATCCACCGCCGATCTTTACTGCCGTATCGTCCTTGTGGTGGATCTCTGTGGACGCTCACGGTAAAAGTAAAAGCTGACAGAGTAAAAAGGTACATGATTGAACGGTTCGTGATCACTCCTTTAACGCAGATCTTTGTACATGGAACAATGATGGCATTAGAAAGTGTTCTTTTATGGTGCCTGAGTATATTTTTTTTTTATTTGGCTTTTTAAAAAAGCTAATAGATTTTGTCTGTCCAAGTGTTTTTTTTTTTTTGTTTGTTCGTTTGTTTGTTTGTTTGTTTATATCTGTTAATGATAACCTTACAGAGCCTATAAAGAAAAAAATAAGCTAGCTTGAATTTTTTTCCTCCGTACAGAAAAAAAAAAGAAAATACAAAATGTTTACAATATGTAATTAACCAAATAGTAAATATGCGTTTGAGAATCAATCTGTCTGTCCCTCAAAGTGGCTGTGATAGATTGATTTATATTTCTTTATTTCCTCTGTCGTTTTAAACTTGAAAATGTTATGACTGCTTGTTCTGTTTTCTGTTTTGGTTCGTTACTCTTTTTTTTTTTTTTTTGACTTATGAGAACAGTGCTCCCTCAATTTCAAAAATAATAACTCAACAAGATTCATGTTTTCATTAGTTATTCATCAGTCTTTGTCATTCTTTACCTGCTGACTACTTCACCTTACACTGAGCCTTGTATACGCAGGACTGAATCCTAACTTGAGACGCTGTTTATAATATGTACGGTAGATTACAGCATGACTCTGCCAGGTGTTTCTCTGGTAAGGACTCGGTTCAAAGATTTCCTATGGGGGTGACACCCACATGTTGTGAATAACAGTAAAAACACGCCACTTGGTGAACATGCTTGAGTACAGTTTTAGTTCATAAACAGTTGGAAATTCAGGAATAACTATCAAGAGGCATCCGATTCTTGATTTTGCACTACAAAACTAATGATACTCAAATGAAAAATGGTTGGTTAACTCATTTTTAAGACCAAAATTTACCCACTATAGTCTCAGTTTGTGTGATTTTTTTTTTTTTTTTTTTTTCTCTTCCATTTAAAATATGATTACGTTAACAGCTGCACTTTCATTTCCCCTTTTTCTGTCTGTATCCAATCTTGTCACATCATCACTTTGACATGAAAAGTTGCCATTTTGTTTGATTATTCTGATGTGAATGTTACTTTTCACTGGTGTACAGTAGTTCGTATTCAAGACCCAACTCTGAACGTTGGAGACTAGATTGATCCATCTGGCGACGGCCTGGGCAACATTACAACAATTTAAATCCGCATTTTTACACCCAATAACAAGGCGACGCCTCGTCTGCTTTGCTCATACCATGTTGCCCAACAAGTTGCCTCATGCATCACTGCCTCAACAACAGCTCTTAATGCATAGTTAACAATGATGTGGTCTTCTTTCTTTAAAAAACAATGAATGGGGCAGTCAGATAAAGCTACTCTACACCAAAGTGCAATTGAACTCAGAGGGAGCACTGTTGTCTCAGCCAGTAGAGGCCTATTGGTTGAGGTGTGCCCGACCCCCTATGCACGAAAAGATGGTTGTTATTCTTCTACTCTTCTTCTCTTGTGTTATCCTCCCTCCGTTGGTCTGTCTTAATTCAGATGCGACATCTCTTTCTTTCTCTCTCGTGTACAGCTTGCTTCAGAGTTGTTGTTTGTCCTCAGACAGGTACTCTTTCATCTGTACGGTTCTTTCTTTAGGCTGATGCAATGATTTTAAAAGACAATAAAAGATATATAAAATGACCTTTGCTGCTGTATGGTTGTGTTCTCCTTTTTTCTTTTTTCTTTTTCTTTGCTTCATAGTGATGAGCCAATCGTTAACTCATCACACTTTAACATCCTCATATCCTACAGTAGATATACTTTGGCTCTGACTTTACTGGGTTTAGACACAATGTCAACCCTCATTTGTAGCACTCACTGAAATGTGTTTTAATATTTTGGGGACAAAAATATATTGTACAAAACTTAAAATGGATCAATATATGAATGTCAGTGATTAACAGACTATTTGTTTTACCATGAAACAAAAACACAGAGGTATTCGTTCTATTGCCCTTGTTCACTTTGGGTTGGTTCACCCAAATTAAAGGCACCATGTGGACTTTTTGACCACAAGCAGCACCATGGAGCAATGCTTTTGGAAGTGGGTCTCCATTTTGTTTGTATCATGCACCCACTGTAGACCTTTTCTCACTTCCCAGTTTGTACATCCTCGATTCCGAGGAATAGACGCAGAGAGAGAGGAGTCGATGTAGCAAACATTTAACAAAATTAGACATCCTTGCCTCGGAGCCGTCATTTTAAAGCAACGTCAATGAAATATGATCTAATAATTTGACATTATCAGCTGTTTGCACTTGTAAACATCATGTCACGATTTTATAGCACTTGAATTGGATATAGCCTACATTCAATGATCATAACATCAGTAATATCAAGGTTAAATGGCATTAAGGAATGCGGTTAGAACAGCGCCTTCTGAGGAACTACACAAATGGGGAAGGGCAGAAAGTTTGATCATCTTAAATAACCACAACTTGTGAATACAAAAGGAACAGTTACTGTGTAATTGTAGAATCCTCCCCGTCCTGCTGTGGTTTGAGATTATTTCAGCTGTGTGTCACACCAGTGGGAGCCGAAAACACTTCCGCAAAGTATACACCGGTGTAAGCGTCTCAAGATAACTTCTGTTATGATTTGACGCTATATCAAAATAAATTGAAAATTGAAATTGAATCCTCGTTTTTAGCTACTACGGCAAGCCACCTCGCTCCTCGAGATGCATTTTTAGGAATGGGCACATCCTTCAAGACGGAGCGCTGAAATCGATTTCCGAGTCACAAGCCGGAGGAGACGAGGAGGCACAAAATCGGGAAATGAGAAAGACCCAATGACGTACTGTACATGCACGCTCTGCTAACAAAACTGTCCAAAACACACACATAGCCATGCACCAACAAAGGCAGTGAAGAAGAAGACTGCCAGCATGCCAACACAGACGTAAACAATGCAGGATTTGACATTTTTAAAAAATCATCTTTGCAAATGTTTTACGAGGAAGGGACTGCATTCAACACATTTACAAGGCTTCAAGGCTACATACAATTCATTTTTGGTGAGAAACACTACAAGGAACCTTCACATGGCATCCCAAAGACAAATCACTTCCTCATTGAACTTTAACTGTGAACAGTTTCATAGAAACTTCTTCCTTGGAAAGTGACAGTTCTAATGAACAATGTTCAACAACAACACTAGATACCATGCCAAATACCATGCCAGATACCACAATAGGGATGTGAGAAAATATTGTTTGGGACTTTCTCATACAGTCTAACTCATATTTCCACACACTGTAGGTAAATATGGCAAGGGAAAACAGATATAGGAATAGCACAGATGAGTTAATGTACTGGTTTAGTTTGATCTGTAACAAAGAGACAGGTGTCCAGGAGTATCGGATAGCTGTCTTCAGTTTGTCTATTGTGTCTGTCCCTCTCAAATAAACCTTAAATAATTAACTCCAAGCCAAAACACAGCGGAGTAGACGGGAAGCAGAGTGAGTCATGCAGAGTCTCTTGTCCTGGATTTAGAGGAAAGCTGGGAGAGATCATGTGAGAGTCACCAGGTAAAACCTTGCATAACGTTCAAGGGTTTGTGATGTTTTGCTGCAGTGTGTGTTTCTCATGACTCTTTTTGAGCAAGACCTATGGACTGAGGAACTGAGTGGAGAGTTGTCAGCGCGTTATAATTAGCCAGCAGATGATGTGTACAAGTCATGCCAAGAAGACTATCCCATAAAACAAGAAAAACAAGGTGAACTAATCACAAGACTGCAACTGTTAAAATCCTCCTTTACTGTATTTGTGCAAGAACAGTTCCTTGATACAGAACATGATAGTCGTGGTCTAGGTGCAACTCAACAGACTATGTAACTTCTTCTACTGTATAGACTTCTCCTATTTTTATACTTCCTTCTGTTTAAATTGTTCATATTTTGTTACACTTTGTTTAGATCTTTTTTTTCCCCTGTGTTAGCTGATGCATCTTGTTTTTTGCACTATCCCCTTTGCTGCTGTACACTGCAAATTTCCCCACTGCGGGACTAATAAAGGAATATCTTATCTTATCTTTGCTCTGTATTTGCAGAATCTACTTTTTTTTAAGTAATACAACTCGTAGCACACAGCAGTGTAAAATCAATGCATGTTGTGAAAAGATAACGTTTTTGTAATAAAATGAATAACTTGTGTGTGTGTATATATATATATTAGGAAAAAAAAATACATGAATAAAATAATACATATACTATATATATATAGTATATATTAGAAAAAATAAATACATTAATACAATTATATATATAATTGTATTAATGTATTTGTTTTTTTCTTAATTTTCCATGTTGTATTTGCTGCTGATATTATTGATTTTAATATTAATATTATTGATTTACACTTCTTATTTTGCAACTAAATAAAAAATAGTTAATGTTGCTGAGTTTTTAAAACCTATAAATCAATGATATGTATATAACTTTATTAATGTAGTTATTTTTTTCCTAATTTTTCCTTGTTGCATTTACTGCTGTTATTATTGATTTTAATATTAGTATTATTGATTTCCACTACTTATTTTGCAATTAAATAAAAAAGATAGTTAATGTTGCTGAGTTGTTGTTTTTTTAAATATAATTATTAATGCTGTGAGAACCACAAATGATATGTATATAATTTTATTATATTTTTTTCTGTGTTGTATTTGCTGCTGTTAATATGGATTTTAATATTAGTATTATTGATTTACACTTTTTATTTGCACTTGTGTGTATCTCTGTATACTCCTGTAGACGTCTCTGCATACTTAGGTGCCTTGGTCTATATGTTCACTGTCCATGCAAAAGCAAATAAAAAAAAACAGGTGATCAAGTTTTTGCCCAGTTCTTCAATTTTCAGTGCATTTTGAGAGTTGTGAAACATTACCCAGACCTGGTTGTATTAATAATAATAATAATAATAATAATAATAAATAAATAAATATAATACATTTTATTTATATAGCGCTTTTCAAAAAACTCAAAGACACTTTACATAGATAAAAAGATCATAAAACAAGAACATTATAAAACACAATATCAATTACACATTAAAAGCAGTTCTAAAAAGGTGAGTTTTGATTAGTGATTTGAATGTGTATTGTTTGTCTACCACATTAGTTCTTTCTGAGAGACACAAAATAAGGTGGAAAGCTGATAAAAATCTTTTACAGCTAAATGCACATCAGGATGTGAAAACTTCACAAATTACATTTTGACTCATAAAAAATCCCCCAAACCAGCAGCAGCAGCAGGGTCTGTCTGTCTCTCCTAGTAACAAGTGACGCAATCTTCATCATATGACCCGGAGCCAATCAAAAAATAGGAAGCCTCCACGAGGAAGCATCTGTGCCGTATTTAAAGTTGCTCAGTAAAGGGCTCAGCACAGTCAGTTTGTAGGTCAGTGTTGTGTTCCTAACTTTGTGTTTTATAGTGTAAAACTAACTAAAGCCAACTGAAGAAGATGAAGGCTGCACTGCTGCTGCTGGTTGTGACCGTCTGGTTGAATGTTCAGTACGGAGACTGTGCTCTGTCTTCATGCACCCATCCTCCGTCTCAGTGGTGCTCATCTCTGGACTCAGCCATCCAGTGCGGGGTAAGATCACATAAATGATGTATTAAGGAGAGCTTTTTATGGTGTTGACTAATTTTATGAGCACTTAAAATGCTCTTTTCTGAATGTCTGAATGTCTGAATGTCTGCTAACCCTCATTTATCAACAATTGCTCCATTTTCAAGGAAAATATAGTTCCGCCGGTCAACCGTGAAATCACCGTTCTAAAACACTGCGCTAGATTTAACGGCTGGAAACTATAGCAACCGTTAGTATAGCAACCGTAGGTATAGCAACCAAGTATAGTTAGCGTTAAGCCTGCTAACTTTCTGATGAGAGAGACTACAAACTTCACAACACGAATGACCCCTTCTGTCCACAGCTTCTCCTTGAACCTGTTGTAAGTAACTTAGTTAGTTATGGTACAAAATAATACACTTTGAAGTGTCCAGATACAGAAAACAACATATAGTTGGTGGATGAAACATTGTTAACTAACGTCAGCATCCTTCCTCCTTTGCCTCGTCCCGTATATTCTTTGCGTTGTCTGTTAACTATCGCTGGCTTTAGCTAGCTAGCTAGTTAATTAAGTTTCACAGGGAACATATACCCACATTACGTTGTGTGGAGGGTGTGTAGACGGTATATTTTGCGCTGTAAATTGTATTTTTTGTCATCTGGTCTCATTGAGGAAGAAGTGGGAAGTATTATTTTGGCTGGCACTAATATAAAGTTCCCCAGTGGGCGTTGGAACAATGGGGAAGAAGGAGGAAGTAAAACTCCAAAAACAATGTTACTCCCTTTGCCAGTTAAAGCTGCAGTGGATAGAAATGGTGCAAAAGTTATCCACTCTATCCTGACAGTAGTGTATGAGACAGGTAATCTGAAAAAAAAAAAAAACATGTGCCTCTGTGTCCTCCGGTGCTCCTAATGGCATCTGCAAGATTTCACAGACCGGAGGAAAACAACCAATCAGAGCCGAGCTGGAGCCTTGCCGTCTCTGAGCAGCTGTCAGTCACTTGCAAACTCCGATCAAACGGTCAAACTAGGCCGCGCTGATCAAATATGAATCAATTATGTTACTGTAATGCCTATTTCTCACTTCAAATGTTTTGAGAAACATCTTTAGTGTACTGTTTAGCTGTAAAATGAGAAAATTTGCTCCGGCTGCTGGGCGGTACTTGGTATTTCCTCAACTGATCTCAACATGGCTGTCGAGTCACAAACTTTCTCATTTTACAGCTAAACAGTACACTACAAGATGTTTCTCAAAACATTTAATGCGAAAAAATAGGCATTACAGTAACAGAATATTGATTCATATTTGATCAGCGTTGCCTAGTTTGACTTTTGATCGGAGTTTGGGAGTGATTGACTGCTGCTCAGAGACTGCAGGCTCCAGCACGGCTCTGATTGGTTGTTTTCCTCCGGTCTGTGAAATCTTGCAGATGCCATTAGGGGCACCAAAGGATACAGAGGCACATGATTTTGTACGACTGTAAAATGAGAAAGTTTGTGACCTTGCAGCCATGTTGAGAGAAGAAGTTGAAGAAATACCAAGCACCGTCCACCAGCTGGAACACAGCCAATAGGAACGCTCAATAGGAACGCCCTCTCTGAGATGACCTGTGAATGACCCACGTCTCCTGTCACAGGCTAGATTTTTTTAAACCCTGAATACAGAGCAATGAGGAAGTGCAGAAGTCTTTTTTTTTTTTGCTAAATTGATGCCAAAAACATTGTGCTTAATGAAGCTTTGAACGTTCCATTCACACAATAGCCCGCCTCTCTCTCTCCGTCTGTATCTGGCAGCCCTCACTCACAGAGACACACACCAGAAAACACAGGGATATGTAAAACACACATCCTCCCACACTGTGTCGGTTTCATACAGGATACAGTCGCAGTGTCTATCAATCAGAAACAAGTTCTGGTCATGCTCACAGTAAATTAAACTGATATAAAAGGGTGATGCCACCAAACTCTCGATTGAATTTCAGAAAATATGAAAAATGGCCTGACCCTGCAGACACGCACACACACGCACACACCCACACTCAAAGAGAAACATAGAGAGTGATCACACAAAAGTGAACGTCACCCACTTCTGCCCCCTTGTGCAGGTTTTGAAGCAGTGCCTTGAGTCTAACTTCACCAGGTCCCGTCAGACAGCCGATCCAGTCGTGGTGGGGCTCTACTATGAGAGTCTGTGTCCCGGCTGCAGATTATTTCTCACTGAGATGCTCATCCCAACCTGGATCTTGTTGGGTGACATCATGACTGTTACTCTGGTGCCCTACGGCAATGCACAGGTAAGCAGTGAACAAAGCACCTCGTGTGTACACTTGGATTGTAGTTCCTCTATGAACTATGGAATGGGTTAGGTCCTGAAAAGATATGTGATGATTTTTTCACTAAAGAAAAGAGGCAGGAAAAGGAAAGTTGACACAATTAAAAAGCCTACACAAAACCATTATGTGGTCACAGAACAATTAAATACACATGATTATCCAAGAGTGGATTTCCTTCAAACTTTACTGACAAGAAAGGGATAATCATGTGACGTATCTTGGTTGAGAATGTTTATTTTCTTTTTTAACTTTTGAAACTGTTGCATTTATCGCACCCCAGGAGAAACCTGACGGACAGAAGTTTATTTACGAGTGCCAGCATGGAGAACAGGAATGTCTGGGCAACATGATTGAGGTAAAGTTGCACCCCAAATGCACAGAGAGAGAAAACTACAAAAACAAATAAAATTAATACTATTCATCTTCCTGAGAATGGATTCTTGTAAATGTTGTGAAAGTGCAATAATTGCCCTAAGAAATGTTCAGTCAAAACGCTTTAATTTTGTTATTCTAAGTTATAAATGGAGTCAGCATTTTCTTGTAATAGTGTCACAATGCTGACACTCTACTATGATTAATTGATTGCCTTGATCCTCTCAGACTTGTCTATTGAACCTGACAGACGCTTCTTACGAGATCATCTTCTGTATGGAATCCTCCAACGATGTCGTGAAGTCAGCCCAGGGCGTAAGTGTGTGTGTGTGTGTGTGTGTGTGTGTGTGTGTGTGTGTGTGTGTGTGTGTGTGTGTGTGTGTGTGTGTGTGTGTGTGTGTGTGTGTGTGTGTGTGTGTGTGTGTGTGTGTGTGTGTGTGTGTGTGTGTGTGTGTGTGTGTGTGTGTAAGTTGATGCATGTTTATTTCCCTCCATTGGTGTTTGTAGTGCCTGGAACGCTCCACCGATCAGTTGAGCTGGGACCGCCTCATGACTTGTGTGAAAGGGGACGAGGGAAACCAGCTGATGCATCAGAATGCCTTGATGACCGAAGCCCTGAAACCCCCCCACCAATATGTGCCCTGGGTGACCATTAATGGGGTAAGGCTCCAGTGCATTTAGCGGGAAAACCTATGGCCTCTGTGGCAATCTGCTAGAAACTATGAAGCTTCAGACCTGAGTACAACACATCATTCCTGACTTGGGCATCTTGCTTTGAAGCCGCTCTCTCTCTGCAATGCCCTACATTCTGCTACTGCTATTGATGCTCACCTTTCAAACAACGTTTACAGTGATGATATGATCTTGTGATTATTTTGACACTTGATCTGCACCAAAGCGTCTATCTGTAAGCGAAAGAGAGCTGTGACTGATCTCTGTGAAGCTACATCTTGATTACAAGGCACAGCACAACAGATGCTACTGTCCCTCTGCTAAACCACCTGAAGCTTTATTTTTTAGCTTGGTTTGTCAAATAAGGCTTGAATAGAAAATTAAAAGCAGTTTTATTGTACATAAATATCTCAATATTGTCCCATGTAAAAGCAGAATATTTGAGTTTCTACCTCTGTCCGTACAGTGTACGGGGCCAAGTAACAGGAAAACCTTACAAAAATGTTACCAGTTTCAATTGGGATCTTGTTATTTAGTCCGCCAACTATTTTATTTCTCTCTGGTATTCATTCAAATATTCCTTAATTTTCTATCAAGCCTGTATGAAGGGAATTATCAAGTTGGACTGTGGGAAAATCACAAGCAGCAGTCTTGGCCCTGATAATAAGTGACCTCAGTTTTTTTTTTTACCTTTACATCACCATCCAGAAAAATCTTCATATCCAATGACTGATAAAATAGTTATCATGAGGGTGACAGATTGCTTTGTTATTTCAACCCCTTTCTTCATATGATCATTTTTGTCCACACCTGTAGATCTGCTGTGGAAAAAGTCAACTGTGTACCCGCGTCCTTTGCCTAGATGCTGCTTGTTTCCATAGCCTTAATTTTAATTTAATTTACAGGAGCACACAGACGACCTGCAGGACAAAGCCATGAAGTCTCTCTTGACTCTGGTCTGCAGCTTGTACAAGGTACAGTTAATGTCAATCAAACCTGAGTCATTCATTGACTCTGTGTTATGCACTTCTGCCTTTTTTGTACAATTTTACTGTATGCTATAAAACAATTCATAATTTGTCATTTGCTTAGACTTGACCTTAGACCTCTATTAAGCTCTTCATGTTGTTTCTTCAGGGCACCAAGCCTGAGACCTGTGGAGGGGGCACCCAGAGACACTACAGAACGTACTGCGACAAAGAGTGAAGGAGCAGCACTGCACATGCTCGCTCTGTTCCAGGTGTGGCCACTAAATAAGGAACACTGAGGAGTGTCATCAAATATTTTTTTATGTGTGATTTTACTGCATCTTTTAAAGGGAAAAAAAAAATCGACTCACTTTATAATTCAACGAATATGAATACAATTTACTTTCTAAAAACAAATGTGTCATCATTGAAATGTTATCCACTGAAACCATGAACACTTTTTTTGTTTAGCATTTTGACTCAATGATAGCTTTCTGGCATTTGCAGTGTCCTTTGCAAAGTCTGGTCCAAAGACAGTGTTCTCACTGTCCTTTAGATGGCGCCATATCTCATAACCTCATCTTCTGTCCCCTGTTACCAAAGATGATGAAAGAAACAACATGTACATTAATCATGTCATACTACTGTCTTAAAATGGTTATGTTTATTTAGCAGAATCCTTAAACCTGCAGTAGGCAGAATGTTTTTGACATCATTGGGCAAAAATTCCATCATAACCTTTCAGCATATTGTAATTTAAGAGAAAACTAGACTTCTACACCTCATCATGGTTCTGTTTTCAGGCTTTAAAACAATCTAGCCCCGGGTGACGGGAGACTTTGGCCAATCACAGGTAATTTCAGAGAGAGAGCGTTCCTATTGGCTGTTCATTAAACGGAGGCAGCTGTCAATCACTCATGAACTCCGATCAAACGGTCAAACTAGGCAGCGCTGATCAAATATGAATCAATATTCTGTTACTGAAATGCCTATTTTTGCATCAAATGTTTTCAGAAACATCTTGTAGTGTACTGTTTAGCTGTAAAATGAGAAAGTTTGCTCCAGCTGGTGGGTGGTGCTTGGTATTTCCTCAACGGATCTCAACATGGCTGCTGGGTCACAAACTTTCTCATTTTACAGCTAAACAGTACACTACAAGATGTTTCTGAAAACATTTTATGCGAGAAATAGGCATTACGGTAACATAATATTGATTCGTATTTGATCAGCGCTGCCTAGTTTGACAGTTTGATCGGAGTTCAGGAGTGATTGACAGCTGCTCAGAGACGACAGACTCCAGCTCGGCTCTGATTGGTTGTTTTCCTCCGGTCTGTGAAATCCTGCAGATGCCATTAGGAGCCACCAGAGGACACAGAGGAACATGTTTTTTTTTCAGATTACCTGTCTCATGCACTACTGTGAGGATATAGTGACCGTTTTATAAAAAATATTTCTTATTAATCATATTTGCTCCAATTCTACCCACTGCTGCTTTAACTCTTAACCTAGTATGGCCTGTCAGATCATCCTGAGAGAGATTTTACACAGTTGATTTAATGTTCAATAACATGTTATATAAAAAAACGATGCTAAGTTTACAAAATGACACGTTATACTCAATGTACATGTTAATAAGCAAACCACAGATCATAACTAAAGGCACTAAAAACAAATGTGATTTCATGAGGCACAACTGATAAACTCTATGTTTTGTATTTGTTTTTTATGGGGCAGGGTCATTAAAGTTCATAACGTCCCCAGAGGATCATACCAAATGTTAAACAGGGACTCAAATGCACTTATACTAAAGCCATCCAAAGTTGTGTTTATGTTGTAGAAAAAGTTACAGAAGGCAGCAGCTTGGAGGCACGAGGTCCACTGATTCTACAGACAGATAGGCACAAATGAAAAATGGCCTGTCATGCAGGCGGCTCCACCACCTCAATCTCACTACCAGCTAACTTCCGCAGCCATTTCCCCCCATTTTCTGAAGTATTCACTGCTTTTGGGTTTTATTAGGTTACAGACTATAAAAGGCCACAGTAGAAATTTAATGCAAACTCAAAAGTGTGCCTGGAAAGTTAATCACTGATCTAATGACAACTGAGTATTGGTGAAGAGGCGTGGAAATTCTTCTCTGAGTGACAGCATGAGGAAGTGTTGGTGCCACAGACTATTTCATATCTGATCTTAAATGTGGTATCTGTATCCTCCTCTTCGGTATTTCCTACCCAGTAGTCTTGTTCCCATGATGCAGTAGCTGAAAGTATGAGGAGAAATAACTCATCTAAATTTTTCAACTTCACCGAGGTAAGAGTAATTAATGAACCTTTAAGAAATACCAAAAAGGAAAATTTTAAATCAGAATAGTTGATTCTGTCTGTTGCTTATTGCACTTTATTATGTTTATTTCTGTCGTCTTTTCAGAATTCAAATGAAACCGGTTTCACATTAGCTATAATACCAAAAACAAGACGGCAGGTTACTCATGTGATTGATCTCTTGTTCATTTGGATTATGTAATAACGTTCATGTGTTTTTCTGTGTGTTTTATCATTGCTGAACAGTTGTGGAGAAGATTAATGGGAGCCTTGTATGTTAAAATAAGCCTTATTTAATTCAAAGTTCAGTTTAATAGCAATGATTTATCTGTTATGATTATTAAATTAAACTAATGCGGTTTGGGAGCCCTTTCAAATGATCAGTAATAAAGTTTTATCACTGAGAAGAGATTAATGACGCGAGAAAGGCAACGTTTCATCACAAGTGGAGTTTGCAGGAAATTATTAATGTGCTCTCTATCTCGTTCAACTTGGTCAGAAATTGTCAACAATAAAATCTGAGTGTGTGTTGACAATTGTTTATGGAAAGGTGGAACTCCCAAGCAGATGGAGAGATAAGGTCACGGGATGCAGCGGAAAACAAGCGCTCCTATCTGTTTCCCCTCAACACAGACGCTGAAATAGAGATGCCCTAAGAGCTAAATCCCAAACACTGTCTCACTATGAGAACTGTCTATTGTGTCCAAGGTGATAGTGTGTGGGTCTCAGGACCTAAAATCAGATAAACCTTCTAAAAATAATGCCGAACAAGTGGGATTTTTGGGCCAGAGCACAAAAACAGCATTGTCTGCGTCTTACCTTTAGATCTCAGAGGATGTTTTTTTGCTTTTCATACAGTCTCTTCAAGAAGTTCAGCAAAAGCCAAGCATGACCTTTTCTAATTCACTTATTTTCTGAATCATTTAATTAAAATTAGTATTCTCTTTCTGCTACTAATAAAGTCCAAGACAAACGCACACTAGTAGCTTTCTTTTTCTGTAGTCTTAGTTTAGTGATGGAGCAGCTAAAGCAAAAACATCACTCTCTACATGTGAAGCTTATCATCGTCACATAGAAATGAATATCATTAACACCACTGGAGTAACTGAGGTTCAAGAGTATCTGTGTGTCATTCATGTAGCAATGGGAAATGCATTGTGCTGACTCATGATAAGGCCAATACAAGGCATATGAAGAGAAAGTAGGATCGAGGAAACTTTACTTTCAATCAATCAGCATGTGATGGGTACAAGCCGAACCACTGATGTGTAAATGTGAATGAACTTTGCTCTACCAACCTTTCTATGAAAGAAGTGGCCTGTAATTTACTCTCTATGGACCATCTAGATTTCAACTATCTTCATGCCATCACGGTTGTTATTTTCTAGTTTGACAATTAGAAGCATCTGATCTAATATTATAACCAAACAGACCACATTAACATTCCTTCATATCTTCTGCCGTCCAGAGACAGTGGGACTCTTCGGAGCAGGTTTCCGGTGTCGAGCTTCCCCAGGACACCACCTTCCGATGTGCTGCTGTGAAGAGGCTCTTCTCAGGGACCCTGCAGCTGCCCAGGCTGTCCTGCAGACCCTCCTCCACGCAGGATGGACCCCAGTCCGGTCTCTCAGCTGGCGGGATGAAGCCCTCCAGGAGCCTGGGGACTCTGACCAGCTACATCTCCCAAGCCTTGTGAGTCAATGATGCTATATGTTGTTGTTGTCTTTCTGCATGACAACTCCTTTTTGGTGAAACGCCTTTTTATATTTCATGATTCTCACCAACACTTTGGAGTAATCTACATAATTCAACCTACCGAGGATCTGCTCCCACTTTAAAGGTGCGCTATATGATATTCAGAGCATTGATATAGCAACAAATAATTATTTGCTATGTAAAGATATAGAGGAGTAATGTCTACTTGAGCAGAGAATGAAGTCGCTCTCCCTCTGTGTGTACTGTAATCTGAGCTTCTCTGTGCTTTGTTTACATAGCCAGGCCGGCCGCGCGCGCTTTTAGTGCATATTCGTGCATGTTAGCATGCCCCACAGGCTAGCTCACGCCTGCCGCTCTGCAATGCTCTCATATGATGGATAACGCCGTCCTGGAAGCATAGTACCTACCCTCCCAGGTAAACACTGTTAGCTCTTTCAGCAGTGTTGCCTTTGTTTTCACCGTTAGCACCGTTAGCTACGAGCCACCCAGCTACCGCCATGTTGAGAGCCATGCGGGGGCAATAGAAATGCTCCCAATCTTGCATTTAGCACCTTTAAAGAAATGTGTTGGTATACAAAAGGTTTTATATATTTTATTTCAAACTTTAAACCTCTAACTTCTTGTAAACACAACATTCAAAGTTGCCCCCTCTTCCCCCTGGCTCAACGACACCTGAAGCACATGCCCCCCTGACCGCGGAGAAAGTGAAAGCTAACCCCTGATTCACTCTCGTTTTGGAACGAGCTTTGTCCGCTTGGTGTTTCGCCTCGCTATATTTGCATTTTTTCGGCACTTTGTCCGCCATTTTTGTAGTTTCCTCTTGTGTGTGTGCTTGCGCATGCGTTAGGGCTACACACCCAGTGCCCAAAGGCTCCCAAACACCGTCTCTGCAGATAAAGACACCGCCACACACTTCTAGTGGGTCATAAGTGATGATTGAGAGAGATTATTTTTTGCATCAGTCTATACATTGTTTTTTTACAGGAAAGTCCTGCAAAATATACCTTTAAGTATTTGTGAGCTCTGTGAAAAAGAGTGAGTTTTTTTTCCTAGTTCCCAAACAGTCGGGCTCATTTTCAAGATTAATGATTAAAATGACACGTGGTTAATGAATAACTAACGCCTGGGACTGCAGCATGTTGTGGTCCTGTAAGTCAACACACATTTAGGATAACTTTGCAGCACCATCTTCCTACTCAGTTTCCTATAAAGTTTTGACTATTCAGCAGAGCTTGATGATTTTTTTACATAATGTAGGTAGAAAACGTGGATTTGCTTCTTGAGCATATGATCTAACAAAGTATCCTGCTTAAGGCGTTGCTCTCCCCTCTGTCACACTGCTAAATAATTATCACTAGAAAAGATCAGACAAACAAGGCTCTTGTGCAGCATTCAAGCTGCCGTTGCAAATACATCTGTAATATTTTTGCTTATCTACTGTGTTTGTTTGTGGTTGTTTTCACATGTCGAAGGAATGCAGACCGACCTGTCTGTTTACGTAGGTACTGTAGTTGAAGTGCATGTCGACGTGATCATCAGATATGGCTTTGCATTAGACAAAGACACTGTTGTATCAATGACATTTTCTAGCTACCAAACCTTCATCATTGTGATATTAATCAGTATGAATGGAAGCAACTCATGCATGCCGGGTTAAATATGTCTAAAATTGGTCATCGCGTGAGACTTTGAATGCTTGGAGAACATACAGTATATTTTCTGAAGTTGAATTCTTTTGAAAATTGTAGGATTTTGTTTCTAAAAAACATTATAGTATAGTAGTTATTAGTTTATCTTTTAAAATTATTTAACTGAGATAATAGCCTCAGATAAAATATAGACATTGCACTTGTATTTATATTCCTAAATTATCATTTCAAAATTAGATTTAGATTAGATTTAAAGAAATTAATCAGGAAGGCATTCAAATTGATAGAAATATATAGTGTAGTGTAATGGATGTCATTTGTTTACAAAATTCACATGTTAAAAACTAAGATTTTGCCTTCACACACTTATTTAGGGGGTGGCACTGTGGTGCAGTTGTTAGCACTTTTGCTTCACAGTAAGAGGCCAGAAAACATAGACTGTATATAAGAAGCAGACGTAGTCACCGTGAGGTCACCCATTGGTTTGTGGACTGCCGTTTTGAAGCCTTGAGATCGGCATTTTGGCCGTCGCCGTCTTGGTTTTTTGCAACCAGAAGTAACACAACAGGGTGGAGCTAAGTACAACCGAACTCCGAATAAGACATTTTTAGGCGACCAAAAAGGTTCGAATTAACTTTCATGAACTGAAAACACACTGTGAAAGGGTTAAAGATGTAAGACGAAAAAACGGACAGCTCCCAGACCGGACACCGCCGTGGTAGCGACCTGTCAATCACAAAGTGGCCACGCTCTAAAGCATAACCTGCTTTGTGGTCTATTTGACTCTAAATGAGACTATAATTTACTAAATGAACATCATGCTGTATTGAAGAAGACTTGAAACTAACGATTGAGACCATAAACTCACGTTTACAATGTTTACTGAGGTAATAAATCAAGTGAGAAGTAGGCTCATTTTCTCATAGACTTCTATACAATCGGACTTCTTTTTTGTATAGGAGGAGTCACCCCCTGCTGGCTGTTAGAAAGAATGCAAGTTTAAGGCACTTCAGCATTGGCTTCCCTTTTCAGACCTGGAGGTAGCCCACTGGTTCAAACCCACTGGCCGGCTTGGGGCCCTTCTGAGTGGAGTTTGCATGTTCTCCCCGTGTTAGCGTGGGTTTTCTCCGGGTTCTCCGGCTTCGTCCCACTGTCCAAAGACATGCAGGTTAGGTTAATTGTTGACTCTAAATTGCCCGTATGTGAATATGTGAGTGTGAATGGTTGTCTGTCTCTATGTATTTATGTATTAGCCCTGTGATAGTGTGCCGATCTGTCCCGGGTGTACCCGCCTTTCGCTCTATGTCAGCTGGGATCGGCTCCAGCCCCCCGGCGACCCTGTAATGGATAAGCGGTTACAGATAATGGATGGATGGACTCTTTTATTTAGGTGCAGTAAACTGTGTTTCTGTAACTTGCCGTCATTTGTCAGTGTGTCAAGGCAAACACGCTGGCATGCAGATTCGTCACATTTAATGTGTCATGGTCACAACTCTACAGATGAAGCACTGGAAAACAGGTTCATATATTGTGTCAATCAGGCTATATTCATTCCATCAGTGTTTATAAATCAGCAGGTATAAAGCAATAGACATGACTCCTACGACGTTGATGGACCAAAAAGCCTTTTATTGTGTTCCTTTGCTGTGGAGAGGGCCATGTGCTCGCCTGTTTACAAGTTGGTAGTGCAATTTTGATTTAGCGCCAGGGAAAGTGTTTATGGAGCAGCATTGTCGTCTTTGCGGTGTGTTCGAGTGAAACTTTTTGGCTGAGACAAAGGTGACGTGAGACGACGCAACGGGCAGCCTTCGTTGCCCCTATTTCTTTGATTTCTTTGAGTTGGTTCGGTTGCACAGAAAGGTTGCCTTTATCACGTAGTTGTTTCCACAGTGACGCACTGGAAGGACCAGACTATTAGGATACTGTCTCATTGACTTGTTTTGTGCAACATGGAACATGTTGTAACATACAAATCGCCTGCCAGAGTACCGGAGTCCCGCTGCAGAGATGAACACTCTGTTCTAGCCTTCGTAAATCAAACTTGGAACCAGCGAGCCCTCACCTCTGTCTCTGTCGTCCGCATGACTGGTATGATGTTGCGCTTCAGGGCCAGGATTGGTTTGGGTCCAGGATTATCCACAGATGTGTTGAATTTGGGGAAGAGAGCCTCTTTACTGACTAGGCATTAAAATAATACCTAGTGGGCCTAGCACAAGTTAAACTGTGTCGTTCCACAGCATATATTGCAGTGATACAAAAACTGATGAAAAATAGACACGGCAATCTTCTGCTAATGAAAGATCTTCAAAAAGAACAGAAGATCAAATCAGTATTAACAGATTTTTGGCCACTTGGGGGCAGCAGAACAAGCTGTAAAAACACCATTGACATATTATCACCTTGATGTGCTTATTTACACATTAAAGCTTCAGTAGGCAGAATATTTTTGGCATCATTGTGCAAAAAATCTATAATAACCTTTCAGCATATTGTAATTCAAGTGTTCTGAGAGAAAACTAGACTCCTGCGCCTCCTCGTGGCTCTGTTTTCAGGCTTTAAAATATCTAGTCCGTGACGGGAGACTTTGACCAATCACAGGTCATTTCAGAAAGAGGGCGTTCCTATTAAGCGTTCCTATTGGCTGTGCTCCGGCTGGTGGCCGGTACTTGGTATTTCCTCAACTGTTCTCAACATGGCTGCCGGGTCACAAGCTTTCTCATTTTACAGCTAAACAGTACACTACAAGATGTTTCTCAAAACATTTGAGGTGAGAAATAGGCATTATGATAACATAATATTGATTCATATTTGATCAGCGTTGCCTAGTTTGACCGTTTGATCGGAGTTTGTGAGTGATTGACAGCTGCTCAGAGACGGCAAGCTCCAGCTCGGCTCTGATTGGTTGTTTTCCTCCAGTCTGTGAAATCTTGCAGATGCCTCTAGGAGCACCGGAGGACACAGAGCCGCATGATTTTATTCAGATTACCTGTCTCATGTCTCATTTCTACCCACTGCTGCTTTAAGCAGACATGGAGCAACATTAGCATTCATTTGGAGTTCAACCAACGAATGTAAAGTCCAATATTCACTCTACTTTTAGCTCTGATTTGGTCTCTACCAACTCCTGAGAAAATCGGCCTCTTTAGCTGCTAAATGCTCCACTGTGTTCACCAACTAGTTGTTAACTTTGTCCGTCTGCTGTTTTATGCTGGACAGAGAGTTTACAGTCAGTTTGTCAGAGCTTTTTTGCTGAAAACAGGTGCCTGAAAAAGGGATTAATGAGAGAACTGAGACTAAACCAAAACATTAAAGTTGTGGGCCGTAAAACCAAAACAAGGGAGGGAGTTTGGTGATATTAATAATATTAATAATTTTCACATTACACACATAATCGTTTGACCTACTTTTAATGAAAAAATATTGTTAAGTGCAGCTATAAAAGAGGTTTGATACCTTTTGCCAAAGATATGCACAGCATTTGTACATTATTTGTGTAATTTGTAGATGTCAGTGGGGACTCCCAGAACAAGCTGTACAGTGAGTCAGTGACCGTTAATGGCACTCCGGAGAAAATATCATCCATAAAAGATGTGGTGGTGATGCTGAAGTGTTGGACCCGGTGTCTGCGGACTGAAAGGACGTTATCGAATGGGAAGGACAGACCAGAAGTCACATCCGGTGTTATACACTCATAGTCCTTTGAGACGTGCTTTGGGGATGACGGATGATATAAAAATCTTGACATGCATTTGACCCAAAAATGACAAGTTCTCATCTGCAGCGCTACATTTTAATGAGAACAAATTTTCCTGCTTACAAGTACAGTACTGTTGCTCCAGTATACATACAGTACAGTAACTATGAGTGTATACCCAAAAGCCTTTAAACCAAAGGATCTTTCTTCCCCGCTCAACCCACCAGCTGTTGGTCATAGGCTCAGCCCTGTGTCAGATGTTCCAGCTCCCGAGGTTATTTCAGTTACTCCAGACAGCACCGGTGTTTAGCTTTGAGTCCTGAATCACAGGAGGACCTTTCCTCACCCTCCAGCGATAAACAAAGAGATTGAGTGGGGGTGAAGATGATGTTGCCTCTGGTAACAGATAGAGAGCGCCATCGTGACAGCACCCATGCTCTCTATAGCTTTTATCTACCTCAGCTTTTTATAGTCAGAGGCCCTTCATGTGACTCTTTCCTGGTGCGCTCAGAGCATGTGAAAGGCAAAGAGGCTGTCTCTGAGGACTTAGGCAACTTCACAACAAATAGCACCTCGGGGACCAGAGGAAAAAGCCTGAGTGTGCGAAGTCAGTCGGAGTGAGCATAAGAAAGGCGAGCTGCCGGGCCGAGCCAGGCGACGGCTTACTGTTTACACACCGGAGGAAGTAATTATGGAGCATAGTTTAAAGTTGATGAACAATATGCTCTGTAAGATTAAGAGTGAGGGGAGGGGGGAAGGCAGAGAGTTTGGAAAGAGGGAGAGAGAAGCAGACGGAGGTGATCTGTCATGCTTCTCCTCCCTGTAAATCAGACGTCCATATTTAGTTGGAGAGAGGGAGGACCTAGCGGTAATGTAAACAAAGCCTGGGAGAGAGAGAGAGCGGCAGCGAGAGTACATCAACACTAATGTTTGAGTTTATTGCCCGGCACGACAGTCAGCGTGGTTCCTAGGAAGAGACAAGACAGGGGTTGATTTAAAATAAAGATAAAAAACGTGTAGGTCATTGTGTTGGCTTTTTGGTTCTCTTTTTGGATTTTGAAAGAAGCATATGTTCGAGATTTAACAAGAGAGTTTTGGAGGAATCATGAGCGGGCCCAGGTTTAGTTCAAATATATGGAAGCAAGGATTGGACCAGAGGCACTAGCTGTTCCTGGACTTGGAAAATCAAGAGAGACAGCCACAGAAACTAACGGACCTTTCCATATGTCATGTCATGAAAAAGTCCTGTAAAGTTTATTTGAGAGACCAGAGAGAAGGACATCAGAGACTGATCCTCGGATCAAAGTCAAGGGACTAACTACCTGACCACCGACCATCCTCTGTTCACCATGAGCGAGCTGTGCTCTGAGAGCTCCGAAGATGAGCAGGCCGGAGTTGGAGAGGAGAGGCCGCAGGACCGAAGGGCGACCAGACTGCCCGTCATTCAGCTTATGCCTAGGTCCAGAGGGGGCTCCCCGGGAGGATCCCCAAAGATCTCGCCCAGGGATTCTCCACGTGCGTCGCCTCGAAACTCCCCGCTGCTGTTCAGGAAGCTGCTGATGAACCGCAGCATCAACCTCCAGAGGCGCCGCTTCACTCTGGCCCACACGCCCAGGTAGAGTCCTTAACTCTGAGGCCGAGATGGCAAAGATGACCACAACAGATATACTTACTTAAATTCATATCCCAATAGGCAAGCAGATTGACAGACTTGCACTGAAGCCAATATTTAAAACGTTTTTTTGTTCAGTATTCTTTACCTATAATTGCTGGTTAATGTTTCAGTCAATCTGCGCATGCTGTTGAGGTTGGCAAGGGTTCTTGTCACATGGCGGAGTGTTACTCTACTCAGCTGCAGATGTTGATGTATTTTCGGTTTATTTTTGTGCAGCTTTTCACACTACAAAAACATGGTTGCCCTTAAGCTTATATTATGAAATGGATTCTGACCACAAGATGTTCATGTATAGTCCTCTACCCGAATGAAATCAGCCATTGTTTCAGGGAAGAAGTTACTAAATTAAATCCTTATTATGTGATGTGAATGAAAAGTGCTGTTTCGTTCTCTATAAATAGACCAGCTGATGAAATAGTACACATCAGATGCAGGACGGTTGCTGTTGCTGTTGATACTTTGCTTGATTTTTGCTTCCTTTATCCGACTTCACAAGGTACCCCTAGTAGATTTTGTTGAAAAGCACAAGTCAGTAGAAAGAGTTGGATTTCAAAAGCCCCGTTTTAGTGCTTAATTTCCTACAGGTGAATGTGTTTTTCCAGAGCTTTTGTTTTCCCACTAAGCGGCATCATCTCAGTAAACACACAGCTCATTGTCAGCAGTTTGTTCTTCCACTTCTTTGTCAAGCAAGTACTTCAATCTGTCAGCTACAGAAGCTTTGTTCAAAGAAGCACGCCTATAGCTTGTAACAGGATATTCCCTGCTTGGCTTAAACATGTTTCATTTAGGCTTAATTCTTCATCCGTTATAGTGGCCATAACTCTTGTTTGTAAAGAGTACAGCTGTCTCTGCTCTGGTACCTGTTGATAGCTTTAGTTTTATGAGCCGTTATTGCAGCGGACCTGGCCCATGATTCCAATGTAAATTAAACATTTACTTGGTTAACGATGTCAAGGCGAGAGTCGCATGAACAATTAAACCATACTTGACCTTAGAGAGGCCGAATAAACCGGGCCTTACACATATAAGGATGGATAAACATGCAGATGTTTGTTCTTTTTTTTTGCTTTGAGGGGACATCGTATTTCCTTGTTGTGTTAAATACCTGCATAGGTTTTTTCACAATAAGAGCCTTTTGTGGAAACTTGTAAAGTACTGTAAAACCAGTTTTTATGTAAATGCCTCCTATGTCTTTGTAAATATTTACCCATCGCTCCTCGACATACACACTCGGATGTAGGCGCCTAGCAATTCTGGGCTGTTACAAGGTGTCTTCAACTTGTTGCAGGGATGTTAGATCACATCCACCTCGGTGAAGTCAAATTAAAAACGGGGGAAACTTGAGCGGGCGCTGTAAAACCCCTGTCTTACTTTTATTGGCAAGAAACGCATATTAAACATTCCCGAAGAAGCCTACTCTAGCTCAAAAAGTGTTTACAAGTTCATTCACCTTTATAAACATGTAGTCGGGAGGGTCCACCGCACGTTTAATGGTCTCTGGACACGTTTCTTTCCCAAAGTTTACTGTAACTCTCGAAAACGGTTTCATTAATTTCCGTGTGTCTGTTGAAAATCTAAATATTAGAGAGTATAGAGAGTCCAGCTCAGGGGATTTTTCTAGGCTTAATCTGGAAAGTCAGCGGCCTGCAGATATTCAACATGTCAGAGCTTTTATATTGTGCAGCTCCCGAGGTCAGACCACTGGAAGTGTCCCTCTGCCGGGTATGTGCAGCGTCCCATAATGTCAGAGCTGGAATAAATGGACGGAGATGAGTTATTGCAGGACGGCTGGCAAGGAGGAGGAATTAAACAAACTGGGGGTCCGGCAGCGGAAAATAAATGTCGCAGGCGGCTCAAATATAGAACATACCCGCAAAGTTATTTTCACTTACTGTCTAAGTTGATTAAGCCTCTCTTTCCACTCCATAGACACCACGTCAGAGGGATCTTTTTGTGAAAAACGCTTCATGAAAATTGTTTTTGCAGGCCAGCTCTTGGGTGACAGCAAGTTCTGTTTCCATTATACCTTTCATTGATAAAATTAGAACATTTTCTGGGCTGATAGAACATAAACAAACACAATAATCATCACTTCATTTGACTTTTATTGTCTTCATCTCTTTGGCTCTGTAGTCGATCAGGAGTATTGATTTCTAAGATGAATACAGCAAAGTTAATCAGCAACTAAACTGCTATCATAGCTTACACAATATTTGCTACATACCAGAACTACATATACTGCACGTACAAGTATACATTATAAAAGTATGTGTTGTCGTGTAATCATAAAATATCTAGCAACACATGTCACCATATACAGTGAAACAATTTATATGTGAGAAAAGGATCGTGGAAGAATTTTTGTAACAAGTGTTTTGTTTAGATGATACTCAGTAAATAAAATATAATCTATAGAAAATCACGTAGTGTCCAGGTATAAATAATTGATATCTCTTTAAGCAGCATTTAAAAAAAAAAGAAAAGTGTTTATTGGTTTTCAGTTTTACAGATAAGTTCAATGCAAACTGCTTTTTTACAAACAAAAGAGCACAAAATGACAAAAAAAAAAGGATTCAATATTTGGCAAAGGATTAAAAACAAACAAAACACACACACAATAAGAAATAAATAGAATAAAATGTGCTTATGACAAGTTGCTTACAAATTCAACATGAAAGTTCATTAATGACAATGACTATTGGTCTGCAAATTACATATGTGGAGATTTAAAGCTTAGATTCAGCGTAGTCCAGGAAGGGACGCCACTTTTTCTCAAATTTGTCGGCAGAGCCACGAAGTATAAACCTGAGTTTCTCTTGTTTTAAGTGCTGTATGACATCTCCCAAGGAGGTTGTGGGGTTTTTCCAGTTTAGGAGAAGTAGCCTGCACGGTAACAGCAATGCAAAGGTCACGATCTTATAATTAGCTCTCTTAAGAAGACTATCCTCTCCTGGGACACCGAATATCAAAGCAACAGGTTTTATCACCCGCCCAAAAACTTCTGATAGAGTTTGGAAAATAGATTCAACCAGCTTTTAAAAGTTAATTTAAAAAAAACGTGTCACAAAGAAATAATCTCAGATCAGAGCTCCTTCTCTCACTCAGGTTTAGGTTACAGTTTCTAGTAGTAGAACATAAAAAACTGGTTATGTTCAGGATTTCCACATACTCTCCAGTTGAAAGTTAACGTTGCAGTTGCTGTTCTTTTCCACTAGAGGCTGCTGTGTTGTGAAAAGAGGTCATGGAGCATCCAGAGGATGTGTTTCTGTTTCTGTGATGGGTCAGAGTAGAGGAAAGAGATATTATCCTTTGGCTGGTGTGTGATTGTGTGAGTGGTCAGAGACCCTGATGGTTCAAGAGGGTTAAAAAGATCCTGGTGTCAGAGTTATTGTTAGTATCTCAGTTATGTTAGAAGCCTTTTCTCTCATGATGCTGGCTGGTGAATAGTAGAGGAAATGGGCAAAGTAGCAACCTTTTTCATTTCATTTTAATCTCATTGAGATGAATATCTCTTCCCCAAGAGAGACCTGAGAACAAGAAACATTCAGAGGAACACAATCAGCAAAACATAAACAACTACACAATAAACAGGAATTCAAAACTGTTACAAGAACCATAAAAAAAATCAGATAATAAAGCTTTAAAGTCTTCAAGGGGAATGCAAGTTCTGCCAAGATCAGTGCATACGTAGGAGATCTCTAAGGTTAAGCAGTTACTGGATCGTGTGCTGTAGTTAGTAGATTTAAATGACAGGAGAGACGTGAGGTAGTTTGGAAGCTTCAAACGGTAGAGCTTTATAAAATTAAAATTATAAAAAAAACAAAAAACGTTTCTTTATGAAAAGTTTTTACAACAACTGTGTGTATTTTACCCCCAAATAGTTTATAAATCCGTGTCATTCTAAATATTTAGTCCGTCCGCTGTGGCATTAAAAGGTGCCTCTATTTATCAAACATTAAGAAAATATAACTTTTTGTAACATCCAGAACCAAAAGAAAAGAAAACACTAGTTACAACATACTTTTATATACTTTAAACAGTATCCATATAAAGTGTTTTTCCCCTCATCTCCCAGGCTTTCTCCAAATAACTGGCTAAAGTTATGTTTTACTGGAATAACTAGGCGCTGAGCTTCAGAGCAGATAGTTAAACTTGATGGTTATCATGAACCGTAATAAACCTCAGATGTGCCGTAATGAACACTTCCTGACTGCTTCCTCCCTCACATTATGAACACTAAAATATTTGTTTAACAGAAGAAGAGGATATTGTGCGAATCCGATGGATTATATCGTGGCATGAGAGGAGAACTCGATATTAAAAAAAGGAAAATTGAATCTCTCACACACAATATTGAAGTATTGATCGACCGGTGCACTATTGTTGCTGCTGGCGTGGAGGCAGGCTGGTTATACACGAAAAACAGAAACTGTATACGCTCTTGTAGAAAAAAAAGACTTGTGATACTCTGATACAGCACTTTTTCTTTCTTGTTCATTCACCTCACCTCTACTCGTCCCACTTTATCTCCAGAACTGGTCACACTGGTCCACTTTCTCATGCAATGACTGTCATTCTCTGTACTCTCTCTTCGTGCAATTTGCTCTCGCTCTGCTACTCTCTCCCTCTCTCTCTCTCTCTCTAGCACCCACCCCTTCTCTCTCCCTCTACAACATCTCTCTCTCTCTCTCTCACTCTCAGGGGAGATAGTGTTGTTGTTTGTTGTTTTAAGCCCGAGTTTGGTCCCACCACTCTCAGGAGAGACAAGAGAAGAGAAAGCAGAAGTCTGACAGGGACGACATGGGACGGCCCACTCCAGGGAGCATCTGATGGGATTATAACACTCTTTCCAGCTCACTTTTTTTTTTCCCCCCACTAAGAATAACTCAGTCTGTTGGTGGTGCAGCATCACAGAGGCGACCCTGTGTTCACTTTCTATGTTGGACAACTTTGTGTCAAATTTGTTGGACCTGATTTTTCTAAAACAGAAAATACCTGGGGGCCACTGTTGAGGAATTTTGGTTTGCAGCTCATTTGGAAGAAGCTTTCTGTTTCCCGTTTAGGAGTACGGGGAGGAAAGAGGAGAGAAGCGTTTATCTTGGCACGTCTGTGGTGAGCTGAAAAGGAGAACGAGTGAGGAAGTAGTCCCAGATGAGCACTGACAGCTGACACCATCCTCAATTTCACTTGATTTGATCCGGCCTCGTATTTTCACTGTCAGTGAGATGATGTGCTAACTGGGCTCAAGACTCTTTGCCTTTTTAGGCTGTTCTCACACACACACACACACACACACACACACACACACACGCTCAACTGAACCTTTTTCCATAAAAACAAATGGACATATCCTTAACGCCGGGACCAAAAGCTGAACTGCAAAATTGAATTTCCAGTTTGATGCACTTTGATCGGTTGATTCTGCACTGAGCTTCTAGCAAATAACTTTTATCTTCTAAACACAGAGAACACTCAGCAGGCCTGACTTACTTTCATCGTTGCTCCTACCAGGTGCAGCTGATGAGACTCTTGTGTTTTGCATATTGACGTTTTACATCTGTCATTCTTGGAGCTGCTTTTCCTGCACCGTCCCGTCAGAGGGACCCGTCTCCTCCGTAACGTGTCACAACAGACGACATAAGGGAATTTGGACAGCTCTCCTTTCTGATTCATGACAGCATGGGGGTTTTGGTCACGCCGCAGAAGTTCACGTTGTTCATCCCTCGCCTCCCAAAGCTGCTCTTTTGATGCCTCTCTGAACTCAGCTCAACTCTTTTCGAACAACCAGTAAAATGATGAACAAAGACTCTCGCTTTTCACGGAAAATGCACGGCAGCAACTTCTCCACCCGCAGGCACTCGTGCATCGGGTACGTATCCGGTTGTGTGTTGAGAGTTTTGTGCTTGTGATCTCTGACGTATACGGCGAATGCATCGTAATACATTTGTAGATATTCAGGAAATATTGGAAAGCTGATTTCACTTGTTTCTGTATCGTCAGCTGATTTAATGTACTGTAGTGCTGTAGTACATTAAATCAGCGGATGGGGGATTGTTTGACACTGCTGCTCTGTTGCTGTGTTTTACAGCAGTATTGCACTGTGTTGGTGATTATCTGGTGTATTTATGTGTTTTTTTATCTAGTCGTCAAGCCCCAGGCTGAGAGTACCATTTAGATTGCATGAAATATAAAAAGTTATTTAAGATGGAAAATATTTTAATCTCTTGGCAACTCTCTGGCAGATTAAAGAAGTTGTTTTGTTTGCTTTAGTGATAATTAAATAGTGGTGAGTCTGCACCTGTATCCCATTTAACTTTAACCCTGTCTAAAGCCAAAAAAACATCTGCCAAATGATCCAATGTGGAGCCGGTGGGTGTTGCTGTTGCCGTGCTGTGGTGTTGTGGCTGGCGGCGCAGGAGTCAGGGTGTCATGGTGGATCGATGGCTCTATCCACTGATGGCCCTCCTTGGGGTCGTTGGACCCGGGCCAAGCGGAGGCGTCCGTGTTAGGCACGGTATGACTGTCATGTGGTCCAGGACTTTTTGAGTTTCATAAGAGGACTGAAGAAACGTGGGCGCACTGTGGAAAATGATCCATGACAGCGGCAGATGGTGCAGATTTCATCTCTGTTTTCTATCTCGTCCTCTAGGAAACAAAACAGAGAGGAAATAAAAAAATCTAATTAACACACTTCAGAGTTAAATCATGTGTTAATAACACGGTCTCTTGTCTGTGCACTGACGAGACTGATTGACTTAATTGTAGTTGTAACTTGATACAGCTGTGTAATCACAAGTCTCGTAAAAAAAAAAATCTACTACAGCTGTCACAAAATCCCCGCAGGACTCGTCGTTATGTAAGTTTACAGAGCCTAAAACAGACTCAATACATGAAATACAAGAATACACACACATAGGCACGTCCGAAGGTCGACGTGATGAAAGGTAACTCACAATCAGAGCGTTAAACGCTGCACAGGTTCATAAAGAGTCACCCTCTTCTTCCTTGCACTGAAAGAAGAAAAAAAAAAAAAAGATTTCAGAGCTGATGTGGGATTTTTCTTTCAGTGCAACGTGTGGTGCTTTTCTGAACTGTGGGCATAAGGCATGTGCTTCACAAGTGTCATCTGAACTCCTCCAGCCGTGAGCCTGTTTGGATCATATGAGGGGATCAAAGCAGGCGATTTTAGACCACAGCCAGGGATGAGTGCAGAAGGGAACAGAACAAGCCTCTATTCTCTTTACCTGACTTGTACATCGAGCTCCCTGGCTGAAAATAAAAAAAGTGTTGGGAGCTTCACATCAAAGCAACATTCAAAACTTGTTATTCATTTTCAGTACCGATAAAGACTGATGTGTATGATGATAGAGAAGATACCAATGGTGTGTTTTACAGTACTTAGATGAGTTAATGTGGTCATTATTTTGGAAATAAATCATTTTCTCTTCCCTTGTGCAGCTGAGACAAAGCAGTCTCTTGTAATCCAGATGTGTCCATCACAATAGAGACAGCTCTTCTGCTCACTTGTACTAACAGTACCAGGGCACTATTCATCCTCTGACTACCACACACAAACACATACACACACTCCTAGTAACCTTCTCAACAATGCTTTTTATGGCTTCGCTGGTACGTTTAAACAACACAGTGTCACACTGCATTAAGCTGGACAAGCTCTTAAGTCGGTATCATGAGAAGATAGTTGGTGTTGCATCCTTTTCAGCTTGTAACAGTTTGAGAAAGTGCCATTTATCTAATGACGGGAGGTGAGGTGAGAGCAAAAGAGACAGACGCAAGTACGTAACGGCCGACCAAGTGGGGAAAAGAGATAATTAAGACAAAGAGGGTAAAGGCGCAGACGAGAGGGCGGTGAAGTAGTGATAGAGAGAGGACGTTTGTTGAGATAGCGCTGCTCTCAGCGCAGAGATAATGACAGGAAGGAGAGGGTTAGACCGAGAGACACGGGGGGGGGATGGAAAGAGAATAAAAAACTTCTGAGTGGCAGAAAGTGATGAAAACAATAACGAGGAAAACAAACAAAAAAGTGTCAAGTGAGGCCATTCAACCAAAAGGGCGACAGTGTCAATGTCAGAGGTCCCAATATAGCTGCCAGCCCCCCTCCTCAAACACACACCCAGATTAGTCAATAGAGCCTGTGTGGCTGTGGCGGGCTGGCTGCTGTGTGCGTCACTGCTGTACTCCATATTTTCAGCATGACTGATTTCCCCAATCGCCTCCAGAGCCTCATCGATTCCTGAGGCTGGCAGCAACAGCAGCAGCAGCAGCAGCAGCCGGGTACAACACCAACACTGCTGGAATCCAACACTAGTAACGCCACCGTGTTTCTGTGAGAGGACGCAGGCGTCTGTCCTTTTTACAAGAAAAATAAAAAATGGTTTCTTCAAAGGAAATGTACATTTTGAAATGTATTTTCCTAACATCCCGAATGTGCCTCTACTTTAGTCTCAGAAGAATTAGGGCCTCAGACATTAAATTATAAGAAATAAGTTGGTTAAAACGTGCTCAATACGTGTTGAGAAAAATGTGTAATAGGCCTAGCAAAATAATAAAATGGTTTGCCCCACTTCACTTATTATTATTGGTGAATAAATGCATTTCAGAAAAATAAATCCTCTCATTAGTTTCAGACGTCGGTGCTGCAGGGTGTTCGCTTTGTAACACAGCTGCACCAGGATGACTGTTCATTGTAGCCACTAGAGGGGGAAACCCACTAAGTTATGCTCAGAGTCTGTTTGAGAGCAACGACCTCCTGCAGACCAAGCAGTTGTTTGATGTAGGAATAAAAACAATAGATTATAATTCTATTTTAAGACTATAAAAGAGGCCATGTATCACTTAGTGATAAGAATGCATCATAATACACTTGCAGGAAGTATTGGAAAGCTGATTTCACTTGTTTCTGTATCTTTTACAGCACATTAAATCAGCTGTTGGGGAGTTGTTTGACGCTGTCGCTGAGTTTTACAGCAGTATTGCACTGTGTTGGTGTTTATCTGGTGGTTTTATGTGTTTCTTTATCTGTAGTGTAGTCGTCATGTTTCAAGCCCCAGCCTGAGAGTACCATTTAGATTGCATCAAATATAAAAAAGTTATTTAAGATGGAAAACAATTTAATCTCTTAGGGAAAAAAACGCTAATTTGTGCTCAGCGACTGTTTGACAGCAACGACCTCCTGCAGAATAAGCAGTTGTTTGATATAGGAATAAAAACAATCGATAGATTATAATTCTATTTTAAGACTACTGGAAAGAGGCCGTGCATCACTTATTAAACTTTCACGGTGCTGTGGAGAGTAAAGGTAAAATGTATTTTTCAATTTAATCAAGATGATGTGGAGGAATTTTCACTTCCAATTATTCAATTATTCACCTTTTTTATTTTTATAGGACGCTTTTACACTATAAAACTCTTAATTTCTGTACACTTCATATTTATTTAATATTATATTTTTGTACTTAACTCACTAAATATTGTCCTTCTTTTTCATCATATTATTCTACTACTGATAAATCTGTACTCGGTGTGTATATGACATCTATTGCACATCTATTCATTCTGCTCTTCCTGAGGTTTATCCCTCTTTTTCCTTCTCTGAATTGAAACTTTGTGGATAGAGTGCGTCGTATGTTGTTGATTCTGTAAAGTCCTTCTGGGCTATATAGATAAAACTGACTTGACTTGACAGCCAGCTGCTTTATTGGTTCGTAACATTTAACCTGAGTAGTTTTCGCATCGACCACTTGAGGCAACAGTATACAGCAGAAGAGGTATGTTAGAAGTGTAGTGCAGAGGAAATAGCATTACAACCAGACTACAGATACAAATTATTCTTAATGACAAACATGGCACATTGATTTTATGGAAAGTAGAATAATCCCTTTAATTTAGTATTAATATTTAGTGTGGCTAATAAACACTGAGCTCACCTCCAATAATTATTACATTTTTAAATTAGATTTTTAAATATATCTACTTTTTTAAAAAGATTATTTTTCGGCATTTCTGATTTATTGGTGACCAGGGTGCCCCTTTAAATATAATTTTATAATTAAATTTTTAATGATTAATTTCCAGTTTGGTACCTTATAAATGTATCGTAACAGCTGATACTGTCCTCTCCCGTACATTAAATGCAATTTCGACCTCTTGCAAACTCAGGGATCAGTAATTCATTATCACATGATGCTAGAGCTGTAATGATTAATCGATTAATCGTCAACTATTACATTAATCTGCAACTATTTTGATAGTTAATTCATCTTTTTTAGTAATTTTTTAAGAAAAAAACATTTATAATTGTCTGATTGTGGCTTTTTAAATGTGAATATTTTCTGGTTTCTTTACTCCTCTACGACAGTAAACTGAATATCTTTAAGTTGTGGACAAAACAAGACATATAAGGACGTCATTTTGGGCTTTGGGAAACATTGATCGACATTTTTTTTTATAATTTTCTGACATTTTATAGAGAAAACAGCTAATCGATTAATGGAGAAAATAATCAACAGATTACTCGACAATGAAAATAACCGTTAGTTGCAGCCCTACATGATGCCAAATTGAAGAAGACATTGTTTTTTCTTTTCTTTTACATCTGCCAGACACTGATTTATTGCCTGTACAGCTTACACCTACTATCACATATACAGTACCCATGAAAAAAAGAAAAACCTGCACACGTATTTACTCTAGCCTACACACTGGGTCAGCGTGTATAAACATTTTTTCAGAGATGAAATGGTGACGTGGCTGCTGCACACAGCTCTTGTTTTTCCCTACAAACACCTCCCTGCTGTAGAAGTGGCCACCTGCCATATGGGTGTGCATTTAACGTGCGCCTCTCTGTGTGTACGTACTGTACGTGCATGCATTAATGAGTTCCCAATGTGCGTACGTCCTGGCCTTTTTTTCAAGTGCTCGGTGTGTGTTTGCATGTGTGCGTGCAAGTCTGCCATCCACCCAATCCACAAATCAGCCCCGAACCCCACCGTCATGCTAGCAGATGGCGGCCTAATGAATCATGAGGCGACACACCGATAGCCTTTACTACAGTACATGCTGTAACACGACGTCTGACATCACGAGACTCGGTTAAATATAGCGTGCTAGCAACAGCCACATGCTGACACCTGGCGCTGCTGCTGCTTTGTTACGTACGCAGCATATTAGATGACATTTGTACCGTGAATAATTTTGTTTGCTTTCCTCCTGCCTGCCCTGTGGGAATCATCTTTAATTTGAAATCACCAGAACAACTGCAGTGTTGTTCGGGGGAAGAGATGTAACACGCTGCAAGCCTCTACTTTCTAATATAGATAGCGTACGTTCACTTCATGAGGGAGTCTGTTTTCACTTTTTAAAGGAAGCAGTCATTTTTGAGAGCGATTCTTCCCGGGGATCCTGTTATGTAGAAAACCTCTCGTGGAAACGGGCAGCCCTGCTCATGTGAACATGCCTGTGTGTGTGTGTGTGTGTGTGTGTTGAGGTGTTTGTGTACCTTATTTTTCTGCAGCTGCTTTTTTAACCTCTTGACCTCTGCTGTACTCAACACTGGGTCCCTCTACAAACTCACCCGGCTGAGCGTGGTCCAAACAAACACAATTATTTCAAATTCCAGTGCAGTTTCCAAAGATAGCAATGATGCAGCAACATTGAATACATTTTTTCTGAGGTTGATTTATTCAGGCTTTGCAAAATATTTTTAGGCGCTACAGAGTCAAATAGCATTTGTTCATATTTATTATGCGGCCACAAAAACGTTTCGTTCTGGCATAATGCAGGATGCACCGATACCGGATCGGATATCAGGATTGACTCAAATAGCCGGATCTGATATCGGCGACAGTGGGGCCAATCTATGAAATTCAGAGCAGAGCAGTATATCTTTTAGGGCATCTCTATGATATGAGGTCTGGAAGAAGCATTTTTTTGACCTGGTTGTGTCATTTAATTGCTATTACTTCTCGTGTAGCCTTCCTAAACAGTTCCTGATTGTATTTCTAATATATCTAATATCTATATATATGTTATTGCATTCTTTAATATTTCAATGTCAGTAGCAGAAACACTTTCTACTGTCCTCTGTTGCGCATTCATATCATCACTGGTAGTAAATACGCTAAATTGAAAACTTGAGGCGACGTTAACGTTTGTGTCCCTGGTGGTGTATATTTGTCAAAGTTTACATCTCCCTCGTACACTTCAATGTTGCCTGTATTGCTCTTTGTTTTATTTTTTCTCTTCTTATTAGGGCTGTCAATTTTAATGCGTTAACGCAAATTCATTTTAACGCATTAACGTAATCGATCTTTTGGAGATTGTAAGTTTTAAAGCTAGAGTGAAGATACTGGCATCATATGAAAACTTAAGGAATCCACCATGTCATACTAGTTTGTCGCGAAGGAGGGTAAATAACGCTCCAAACTTACGCTAAATTTTGACGAGGAAAAACTGGAATGGCCATTTTCAAAGGGTTCCCTTGACCTCTGACCTCTGAAGATATGTGAATGAAAACTCTGAGATGAACAGAGTGAAAACTGTATCTTATTAGATAAAGAAACTGCTTAATTTGCAGTTGAAAAAAGGTAATACATCGCAATATATCGATATATATCAATACTCAGCATATTGCAAAATGTTTAAAATCGCAATAAGATCTAATCGTGACTTAAGTATGATGATAATATCGTATCATGGACGCTCTGGTGATTCCCACCCGTAGTATGTGGCCGAACCACAACCCGACTTCTGTTCAATTTTACCTTTGTGCAAGATTTTCCTTTTTCCGCCACATTCAATTTCAACTTCCACGTCGAGCTCAATTTGAAAACCCTTTATTTTCTCAGTAGCTTTAAACAAACACAATGATGAGAGAACATGGACGAAGCGTGAATGTCATGTCATGTCATCTTCAACCGTGTATCCGGGGTCGGGTCGCGAGGGCAACCGCTCCAGCAGGGGACCCCAAACTTCCCCTTTTGGAGCATGAATATTGCATCATTAGCACATTAGCACACTGTTGATCTGCACTGATTGCTGCACAAAGAAGCAACACAAAATGACTGACATCACTTTTGGTTACAAAGGCAGACAGGTTCGATGAATATTCAGCGTTCATTAACCCATGGCGAGTTAACGTTGACGCAGCGCTCCTCGCTGACTTCAAACAAGCTCGTTATCCAGGAATGCTCACCATGCCTCCGTGTAGTCAACGCATGATGTCATGAGGCCCCTTTTTAGCAAATAATGGACTATTAAACCCACAACTGAGGGGTCAGCCAGAATTTATGATGCCTCGCTGTTTTATGAGTTTTAGAGATTACCTCGCCACATCGTCTCGGGCCTCGGCGTTTGGCGTTTCAGAGCGCGGCTGTCTAAAGACGAGATGTGAAGATACTGAGCAGAACCAAACATTTAATGTCTGTCTTTCTTCATACATCCACTCTCTTCCACCACGGTGACGCAGATACGTGGAACACTGTGAAATCTTCTGGTATACTGCCAACCGAGGAGTGTGTGTGTGTGTCCACACTAGATAACGGACTCTTGAACCATGCTATTCAAACACTTAATTCTTCTAACTGCATATGAAAGCAATTTTCCTGTCATGAAAATGAGTCAAAAATGCACACAGCTGTAAATTTTGTATTTACAACATCCCCTCATCCGGCACTGTTCATCTCACTGAGGATACATTTTTTCAGTTTTACAAGTTTAAACTTCCTCACTCCCAAGTGTGAATACAGGGCCGTGAAACTAAACAAAATGAGAGACTGCATAGTGAAGTATATCAGGTTGGACTTCTGCACAGTCAACCCTGCTAACCTCAAAAGCTACCATTTAATTCATTGTAGTCGTGTGACTGGATTTATAAACTGTTGCTGTTGAATTCAGGCTCCAGAAAGCCACATAATACACATGGGTATTGTAGGTCTGTTTCACTTTGTGGTTATGATTGGCCCTTTTGGTGTGTGCACCTTTTCAGATTTCCTTAAATGGAAGTTCTTCTTGACTACGGCAGACACACAGAACCTTTGTATTACAGTATATTAAAGGATTATATTAAATACATTTGGAGAGAACACACTGCTGTTACAAGCTGCCTGTGCCGTATGCCGCAAACCAACAAAAATATGAAGTTGAAAAAGAAAACCATGTGAAAAAAATATAAGCCAACTTTTTCTCACATGGAGGTAATGGATCAGTGGTCCTGTGATACGTTCTGAACTCTCTGACCTCTAGAAAGGTTCATGTTAAAGATCCTATTGAGCCTTTTACCACTCATCTTGCTTTATCTTTTCCATTCTCACCTGTTGTTGTCTCTGCCTAACATTCGTAAATTCCTCGGTGATGCTACGGTCCGGTATAGCACCGAACTGCCTGTCCATCTCCTGCTTCATTTTTCCCTCACTCGTGAACAAGACCCCGAGATACTTGAACTCCCTCACTTGGGGCAAAGACTCACTCCCCACTCGGAGGGCGCAATCCACCGGTTACCGGCAGCGAACTATACCGGACCGTTGTGGTGAAAAGGGAGCTGAGCCGGAAGGCAAATCTCTTGATTTACCAGTCGATCTACGTTACAAACCTCACCTATGGTCATGAGCTTTGGGCAGTGACCGAAAGAATGAGATCGCTTCCTTCGTAGGGTGGCTGGGCTCAGCCTTAGAGATAGGGTGAGGAGCTCAGACATCCGGAGGGAGCTTTGAGTAGAGCCGCTGCTCCTTCACATCAAAAGGGGCCAGCTGAGGTGGTTCAGGCATCTGATCAGGATGCCTCCTGGACGCCTCCCTTTGGAGGTTTTCCGGGCTCACCCAACTGGTAAGAGGCCCCGGGGTAGACCCAGAACACGCTGGAGAGATTAGATATCTCGTCTGGCCTGGAAATAGTTGCTGGGGAGACGGACGTCTGGAATTTTTTTTAGGTACATCTCAGTGTAATTTGGCAGTAATTCCAAAGAAATTTCAAATAGGTTACTTGCTAATTATCACCTAATTACCATGAAATTTGCGGATCTGTAAAATGAAGTGTTACTGGATTTTTATATAAAAATACAAAGAAATAGATTTTTTGAATTTGTTTTTGCATATATTGTTAAATAGGTGCACAGTATGACCGGGGATATGATCTAAAAGGGTTAAAAAAGCATTTTTCATTTTCAAGACCAAAGTTAAAGCTACATGTCTCAGGGAAATACTGTAGCTTACATACTCACCAGTTGATGGTCCATGTATATACAGTAGGACATGAACATAAAGAAACAGACTTGTTCTTGTATTCCACTGTAGAGGTACTTAGCCCTAGTTTTTTTTAAGTGTGATTAGTTATGATATGTTTGGCTGCTTAGCTTACATACTTGTGTGTATTTCTAAACAGTGTTTTCACTTTCAAATAAGAGAAAAGGCTTTTTGGATGAGGTCTAACTAATGTGTTTAGCAAATGTAGTTCTATCTTGTGTAAAGTTGGCTGGAGTTGCTGAAGTGTAAACTTCCCCAAATACATTAAGAAGCTGGACAGAGCTGCTAAATGTTTCTCTAAACTCGAACAGGGAAATACCCTACTACACAGTGTGTATATGCTGGTCGCGAGGGGCCTTTTTAATGTAACCTGAAACCCTACAAACTAATGTAGTTAGTTAAGGATGTGTTTCTTGGCGCCCTAGTAACATTAGGTCTAGTTATCCAGGCACGCTAATGATTGGAGATAAACATAGCAATTAATCCACTCTTTGTTTCTTGCATTTTTGGTTTTGGAAAGATGAAATAACGACCCATCAAACTCTTTAAATGCAGAGTATTCCTTTTAGTACAGCATCTGCTTCAACATGTGGAGGGATCCAAAGCTTGACAGGTCTTGACTGGTTATGGATGCCAAGCTGTGATTGGACAGTCACTGTCCGGGGGGAGGGGTTTAGCTAACGGTCAATAGGTCAACATTGGTATTAAATACCCAATGTGATATCACTAATCTTTAGAAATCGTCAGAAGGACTTGGAGATACCGAAGCACCTGCTGTACAGTCAGAAAACCTCCTCTGCTCTTGGTCACCCTCCAGTAACTCAATCTTCTCACGCACACAGCTTGTCCTGATGAAATTTCACAAACTTCTTCTTCTTCTCTGGTTTAAAAAACCTCAGATCTAATCTGTCTCCTGGGGACATCTCGCCTGTAGATTCATGTCTCCTGTGTCATTTCGCTGCTCGCTTGTCAAATATTTCCTGTTTAAGTTTTCATATGAAGCGTACAGAAAGGTCAACCAGCTTAGGTTTCATATTTACTTTTCACATTTCTGGCCTTCAAAAATACACTGCCCCCGGCCATGGGTGACCTTGCATGCTCGCGCTTAAGCCCTGTGCGAGAGTACATACTGTAGCCTATATACGTGCAAGTGTGTGTGTGTGTGTGTGTGTGTGTGTGTGAGCGTGTTTGTTTGTGCAGCAAGCTGTGTCCCATGAGCTACTTACTGTAATACCCTATCATACTCATCCTGTCATCAATCTCTTTACCTAACGAAGACATACCTGTGACACACATGAATACGCACTCCATCTGGAAAGGATAATAGTACTGTGTCCGAAAGGGAGAGTGTTGTCCAGTGATTGTGTTAGGATTCAGTGTGTGTGTGTGTGTGTGTGTGTGTGAGAGTAGGAAGGGGTTAAAATGGCTAAAACATTTGGGGAAGGCAGCAACCATGCTGGCTCTGTTCCCGCCCCCTTTCTCAGCTCTGACCTTACTCTGAAACTTGTTCCCCCTTGTGTGTGATGCACACACACACACTTGCTTAGTCACATGCCTGCACACACACACACACACTTGCTCGCTGACGCACACGCTCGGGGTCGCTCAAACACACACACACACACACACACAAACACACACACACAGACGTACAGCACAGGGCTACTTGGACAGAAGATCGAAGCAGGAGAGCAAGTTTGTCCAGAGAAAGGAAAAGGTCTGTGTTTGTTCTGAGATTAAAGGTGGAGGAGCCAGAGAGGAGAGGAGGAAGCAGAGAGAGAGAGAGAGAGAGAAACAGAAGAAGAGCAAGAGAGAGAGAGAGAGAGAGGAAGGGAGAGGGGGAAGAGGGCAGCAGTGTTGCGCCACATTTAGACCCGGAGCAAAGACGAGATGTGCATGGGGGACCGATTAATGGAGCTCTGCTGAGGGTGATGAAAAGCTTTTTCTACAAGGCAGCAGGGAGTGTGCGGCTCTCACAAGAGGAATCCAGGTGCTCAGGAAAATTTATCATCCAAGGAAGAGCAGATTTTTCACCAGCACACATATAGTAGCATGGATTGCATCACCCCGGTCATCCTGCCGGCGCTGCGCTGGAGCCACCGGTCCTAGAGCTGGTGTCCCACTCCTCCTGCCAGAGGTAATGAGAACTCCTGGGAAGCCGTGGAGAGCCGGACAGCCCGACAGAGCGAGACAGACGAGGAAGAGGGCCGGGTTTTACAGGGATGAGAGCAGCCACAAGCTGAGGAGAACCAAGAGAGGGAGAGCAGCGGAGCGGCCGAGAAGAGGAGGGTGAGGACGAGTTAAAAAAGAGAAGTATAGGCTAAAGAAAGATGAGTGTGCCGACGAACTGTGGGTTCTGTTACTCCGTGGAGCGGAGTATCACGGTGCGGAGTGGGAACATATGGGGATCGCCGTGTGCCGTCAACAGGCCTATTGACATCATACAGAAACGCAGGCGGTAATTAAGAGCAATCTCATCTACTCTCACTCAGTCCTTTTGTCTTTCTCTACTTCTCAGTGTCTCCTTTCATGTCACACATACATACATACATATAGCATGTGTAACGTTATACTGACCATTTATATGTATGAAGTTAGGAGCATGGTTGTATTGAGATCAAAGTTCATTTCCTTTCTTTTTGCAACTACCTGGAATTTATGACTCTTTCTTAGATGTGTATTAATTAAAACAGAAAATCCTATAGGATGCAAGATTTACTATATATTTGCTAATCTTTTATAGCTGTGAGTATCTGTAATCTGTAGACTGCATACAAGTCTTTTATCAGCTGCAATATTTACAAAAACATTCTTTGGCTCTTATCAGTTGTTTTTGGTTCATATCTGCATTTCCCAAAATATGTTTTTATCGTATTTCCTCTTGACCTCTTGTGTAGTCTCCTCTTTTGTTATACCAGGCACTGCTCCATGGAGGGATTTGTTTTTTCATCATACAAAACACACCACATATGTATTTATTTTTGATGACCTCTTAGAGCTGTTAACAAGAGTCGGCATGAGGGAACTGTGTGAAATTGATTCAATTGAATTTTGCATTGCATCTGGGTAAAGAAAAACTCCATGTCACTTTGAATTAATACTGCAATTTAGTTTATTCTGCAATTATGCCAAATCCCAGTCGTGGCTGAAGACAAACTAACTGTGGTTAAACTGTATTATATAGCTCAGCCATGACTTGAAAAGGTTACAAACTGTGCAGAAGTCTAACTGTGATTTTAAATGTGTAACAGAGATAGAAATGCAGGCGATTGTACAATTTGCAATTTACATTTTATTAGCTGCAAAACTTTTTTAAAAAGGCAGATAAGTTTAGCAAATGTGTAGCAGATTTCTATTACTAACTTGAAATGTATTCCAGTATAGGATTGGATATTCAATTGTATTGTCAGTTGACAGTGAATTCATAGATTTCACATGGTGGTTAAATTAACGTATTGATCGTTGCAGCAGCTGTAACCACAAGCCGGCCTGTTTCGTCTCTAAACGGCAACCTTAGGACTTTTTCCCCTGCGCGACATGTGAAAGAACCACATTCACACACACTCAGGACAAATAAAGCGTGTGTGTGAATGTGTTTTTTACAGGCACCCATGAGAAATCCTGGTTGTTCTCTGCATAAATCACAGCCCCTTTAATGCCACTGTCCTTCACCCAAATATTCTCACAGGAAAAGTCCCCCATACGTTTTGCAGCTTCGCACATAATCCTCAGTGCCAGCGGCGAGGCTGTGAAGGAGGACCTAGAGATAAAGTCATGTTTACATTATGGTCCTCTGTCCGCTTTCTCAAGATGGAGCCTCATTGTTTATCAGATATAATGCAGAACAGTTGTGAGAATGGGGGGTTTTAAAGGCCAGTTTAATACCCCTCAAGACCCGTGCCAAGAAATATAATTGACTGAATGTCCTCTGTGGCCAAAACTTCAGGGGTAAAGTAACAGTATGGAAATGTTGGACTATTACTTGTCGCGCTACTGCTCAGATTACTTCCACTTGTGGATCTGAAAAGCAGTCCAGAAATTCTCTCCCTTGCAGATTTAAGAGCAGCGAGATCAATTAATGTGGCCAAGGAGGGAGGTCACAGACAGACTGGGAGGCCAAGAGCTTTATTTGGGTAGAGAGGTATCGATCTTTCCCGGGTACACCGACCGGTGATGGAGGAGCAGACTTTGTTAGAGTCTGTTTATTCTCTGGAGGAGTAGAAACGCATATCAGCCTTGTCAGTGCCCATTTTGGGAATCTATAAATACCACATATTTAAGAAGTCAATACTTCTCAAGTAAAATCTATATTTATGAGTATGAGATGATTAACAGTAATGATTGAGGGTGTTTAAATTGTAAATCTTTAGGCTTCTGAAGTGCATCCACTTTTTTAGTATCATCCTCTCTCTCTCTCTCTCTCTCGCTCTAGTTCCTCTTCATTCTCTTTCCTCCGTGTCTAGGGGCATCTCTCATAAAGCAGAGCACGGTGCTGGTAACAAAATGACTTCCAGAGAGCGGATGGAGGCTCTCAGACATGAGTCACTTTTTTTTATATATATGTAAAATATACTCATGCACGAGTGCCTCCTCACGTAGGCATGAGAAAAGCTGACAAGACGGATCTGCAGGGGGAGGAAGGATATAAATCTGCAGCTTTTGACATCAGACACCAAACCCAGAGCGTCTCTTGTGCCTTCGGTGCGTGATTTAAAGACCAATTATCTAACCGCGGAAGATAACAGCCAAATAACAGTAGCCCTTTCTCCGTAGATGGGTCGGTGGCGAGGGTATGCATGTTTATACGTGTCTGTGAGTACCATACAAACTGAAATGTTGAACACATCTGCTTTTGATACTACTTGATGAGCTGTTTACACTTTTGCCCAGTGGCGGTTTTGGTTTCTCTTTTCAACTTTGAGCTGTTAAGGTAACACCTGCTTTTCCTAAAAGACGACAGATAAGAAGATTCCCTCTGGATTGCTGGGACACCAGCAGCTTTCTGGCTTTGATGTGTTGCGCTGCATTCATTTATCCTTTGATTTCAGTTTTTATGAACCTGAAATTGGCTCGAGGCTACGAAAGCAGTCTGTAAGGCACATTTAATTTGACTGTGTTTGCTAGCTCAGAACAACATGATAGAACTTGGGATGTCGGTCGGTAGGTCCACCACTTTGGTTCAGCCTGAAATATCTCGACAACTGTCAGAAGGATTGCCATGAAATGTTGTGAAGACATTCATGGTCCTCAGAGGATGAATCCTAATGATGTTGGTGATCCTCCAATTTTTCCTCTAACGCCACCATGAGGCTGACATTTGTGTTGAGTTTTCAGTGAAGTGTCTCGACGACTATGGGATGGATTGTCACGGCATGGTACATTCATGTCCTCCTGTAATAACTTTGGTGATCTCCTAACTTGTATATACTGTATATATATATATATATATATATATATATATATATATATATATATATATACAGTATATATGATATATGCTGTACTGTACTGGGCAGCTGTGGCTCAAGAGATAGAGCAGGCCATCCGGCGGTTCGATCCCCGGCTCCTCCATCCACATCGACTACCAACATCCACATCAAAGTATCCTTGAGAAAGATACTTAACCCCCAAACAGATCCTGATGGGCAGGTTGGCACCTTGCATGGCAGCCTCTGCCATCACTGTATGAATGTGTGAGTGAACGGGTGAATGCTGACATGTAGCGTGAGGCGCTTTGAGTGGTCGGAAGACTAGAAAGGTGCCATATAAAAAGTCCATTTACAATTTGTGTTTGCTGCTAATTAGCAAATGTTAGCATGCTAACATGCTAAACTAAGGCGTTGAACATGGTAAACATTGTACCTGCTAAACGTCAGCATGTTAACACAGTCATTTGTGAGCGTGTGAGCATTTAGCTCAAAGCCCCGCTGTGCCTAAGTACAGACTTACAGAGCATGCATGGCTGTAGACATGCATAGCTGCAAAATGTTATTTGCTCCATGACGGATCACTGAAGCTGTATTCTGATGACAAAGTTGAAAATTAAATGGCAGTTAATGGCTCCATTAGTTTGAGCCATTTACAGCCTGCTGTGTGTCCTCAGGCTATTCATCTAATTTCTCTCAACGCCGTCTGCAGAGGGCCGAGTAGAAAATGAAGTGGCAATGACACAGAGCATGATGCAGCTATGACAGTCCGGGAATGGATGGAAAAATCCATAAAGATTATTTCTAAATGAACCACTGACAGGCTACAAGTATGAGCTTTGTTGGGTGTTTGGGAGCGAGAGAGTGTGATTTATGCACCGAGTCATTTAATATGAATTATTAACAGTCTTACAAAGACGACAGTTTTGGCAGGATGCACGAGAGTGAGGTTTAAGTGCATTTGTTAGAAACCAGATACTCTCTCCTGTCAGTTCAACCTGGGAGGAGAGGATGGGAAAAAGAGAAATCTTCATCTTCTTGATTTATCAAAATCTCGAAGTGTGAATGTTGGACGCATTCTGATGTTTTCGACGCCAAACCCTGTCAAGCAGCTTTTCATTTTTCTTCTTCGTATCGATAAGTTTGTGGACATAAACTCTTGTCTTTGAGTTAGATACACAGCACTTGTGCCAGAGGTCAATGACTATCTAAATTTGCCAGGTCAATGTGGCCGTGATAAATGAATCTGTGCTTGCAGTCACAGTATACGGATCTCGTCATTTGCACAAATTATTGTCAGCCCCATGCCCTCAGCAGAGCTAACTCTCACTGGTCCTAGCGAAGGAGAGGATTTTGTCGTGATAAATGCATCTGAAAGTGTTTCCAAAGCATTTCTTAAATCATCAGTGGCTTCTAATGGTGGTCTAGACCACAGGAAGCGTCGCGGACCCTCATTTATCTCGCTCACAAGCAGAAGGAACAGGTCCACTGGTGTTGGGTTGCAGCAGGCATCACACACAACACAGACACACACATACTGCACTCATGTGGAAGTCGGGCCCGTACCTGTGTTTGTGCATGAACACTTGGAACAAACTCCCTTAGACACAGTTTTTAAGTGTGGGATCATTTGTAACGAGTGTTTGCAGTGTGACGGGCGTAATGTGGACTGAATGCTCTCCTTTATTGTCCAGTGACGAGCTTTCCAGACACAAGCACGCAAGAATCATTTTTTGTAGCGTGACAGAATAATTGCGTTATTATTATAAATACATAATTTATGTGCCTGTTTGTGTGTATGTGTGTTTGTGTGTACATATCCATATCTAAAGACAAGTTTAGACTTTTCTGTGATATCCATGAGTATTTGGCACCAGCGTGCTTTGACCCTGTTTTCAAGCATGAAGCAAGACGATACATTTTGAAATTCTGCATTTTTAAAAACAAAAAAAGTTGTTTTCATTTAAGCACATTTTTTTCCATAAACAAATACACATGAAAAACAGACCAACGTGGAAACAAACAAAGTTAGGGGGGTACCCCCCCCCACCCACAGCCCAAGTATGGTAGAAATGTGTCCCTCATTCACAAATTGAAAAATAATAAATAAAATAAAATTCAATCAAGTAAGGTGTGAAGGTCTAATGTATGTTAGTCAAGTATTACAGCATTAAGTAGACAATAAGAGCACAGTAGGACACATTTCCATACTACTTCACTAGCCATGTGGGTGTAAGGATGGAGAATCGATTCAGGATCACAAAACATAATATCGCGAGACTCATGTGTATCGATATTATTCATAGTTTTCCCCAGTGTGCTGTTCCATGTATGCTTAGTTTGCCGCTGCTGTGACGATGCTTACATTTTATGTTCACACTTTTATTGTATCTAAGCTTATCCTAAATTACTTTTAGAGCAAAGAACGTTCTAAATATTGTCTGAATTCAAACTGATTTATGCTGTCATGATAAACCCACATATTGGGCGCATATAAGGCGTCAACGTGTTTACATAATATCATCATCACACATTTATTTCTCTCTCCTCTCCCTCACGGTGTCTGATGTTTCTCTGTGGTCTCGTCTCACCTCAGGAACCTTTACCATTAATACCTCACGCTGATCATGTTACAACGTTTTTATAGACCAGGTTGTGAACTTTTCCGAACCTTTTCTCCTCACTTCCTCTCTTCAGACCCACCACTTATGTTCATTTCCCTCCAATTCTTCTCCTCTCACTTCACTGTTTTCTTTGCTGGGCTATATGATCCTGGAGGATAATAGTTCTTAGTGTGTGTGTGAATGTGTGTGTGCGTAGGTAGACGAGGACACTCCTATGACTCACTGTAAATCTCTTCTGGGCTCCAACTCACTCAGGTTTATTAACCACTGCCGGTGCTTCTAACCTCGATCTGTAGTCCTTTACACAATGTCTGCAGTTAGAAAACGGTCCTTATCTGGAAGTTTGTTTCACTTAGGGGAAGAAAAACAATATTTTAACTGAAAGAATGTGTTTACAGTGGAAGAATGGTTATCCAAGCCTAATTTGAGAGAACAGGCACACAAAATGCAACAACTTCTCAACTATTTGACTGTGCTCAAATTGTTGGAATTTTTACAGCTGATATTCAACTTAAAAACAAACTGTAGAGTTTTAGGAAAGAAAGAAAAACACGGTAACACTTCATTATAGCGGTACGCAAATTTCATGGTAATTAGGTGATAATTAGCAGGTAACCTATTTGAAATGTCTTTGGAATTACTGCCAAATTACCTCAATATTTACCTCGAAATGTATAGAAAATTACCTTATTATAAACATTATTCAATAATTATATGCTGAAATAGCATATAATCGTTAAAATAGGGCCCTGAGGCTTGAGAAGCGGCTGCTCTTCATCGGAGTCGGAAAACCAAAACTAACAGAAGACACTTCTGATCAGACACAAATCTCACTATTGTGTAACTTATTGTCTACACACATGTAACCTGGTAGCTAATGTGATGATTCAGGGAGTTTTTAAAGAAATTTTAAAGAAGTTATTTGTTAATTATTATCTATTTGTCAGCAGACATGGAAATAAAGCATATCAATTAACTTTGTGTTCTTTTCCTGGAAATGTATTAAATAAATTACCAGCTATTGGGAAATAGCAGAATATAATTATTTAATATTGTTTATAGTAAAGTAATTGTTTTGGATAGATTTTGAGGTAAATATTGGGGTAATTTGTCAGTAATTCCAAAGAAATTTCAAATAGGTTACTTGCTAATTGTCACCTAATTACCATGAAATTTGCAGACCTATAAAATGAATTGTTATTTAAAATGGACAAATCAGTCTTTCCTCTTGTCTTGTCAGTCTTTCTGCACACCTTCCTGATCATGATACCGTACTAAACATGCATCAAACGTGCCAGTACAGTACACAGTAAGTAAGTTATATCGTGTCGATCGATGATTGACAGAGAGATTGTTCTCAGCAGACACTTCACACTGTGCAGTGCATCAGAGGTCAGCGTGCACTCCACATCCACCAGTGCAGGCGTCACGACAGCATTGTGTTGTTTTCCAAAGAAAAGATCTGAGGAAGAGGGCTGGGCTCTGAGATTACAAGCATCAGAGAGGGAACACTGAGAGTACAGTTCACATGTGATAATAATTTACACACACACACACAGACACACACACACACACACACACACACAGACACAGACACACACACAGACATGCACACTCACTAGTTTTGTCTTTATTTTTGTCTGCCTCTTGCTTTCAGCTGTTCTGCATGGCAAAATAAACTGTTCTGATTTAATCACAGTGGACAGACTTAAGTACAGTAAGACAGTGACCACACACACACGCATACACACACACACACACACACACACACACACACACACACACACACACATA